>JBDJHY010294519.1:0-10018 GCA_039654485.1 Withania somnifera | reverse complement strand
TACTAGTCTAAGTTAATTTTTCATGATTCGGTATGACATAGACCATCAATAATAATGATCAAGTTTAAGTATAGTATGAGCAAAAGTGTTTCAGTTTTGGGAGTAGTATCTAGAACCGAGATGGGTATGAGTCCAATGTCACATACCCAGCAAACTATGTTGCCACCATAGGAATTTTAGCCCAAAGAGGCTCGGTTGGAAGTTTAAAAGTTTTGGTCCCTCACCTTGAAAAATATTAAAACCCTATTCGTCAGTGTAGGGGAAGCATAATGAATTCCATGTTAGCTCGCATGGTTATATGCCGGTTAAGAGAACTTCCATAATATTCAACATTATCAGTCTACAATCCTTTTTTAATTTATATATATATTAAATATGTGGTATTTCATTTTTCACATGCCTTACATGATTTACTCAGCCCAACAGACTTTTAGCTTGATTACCGTGGTATCAACTTTCATGTCTTATCCAGTATTTAGCTTATCCTTCAATTGTTTCCCTCATGTTCAAGATTTGGGGTTTTACAATACGAGTAAACATGTTGCATGACTCACTAGTTACAACATATATAACTATTTTATTATTAATATTATGATATTTAGTTTTCAAGTATGTTTTTAGCTATATGTGAGTCATTGCAACTCAGTTTTCAGAGATAGTTTTCACTTACAGTTTACAACTTCAGTTTTCAATATAGTTTATGACTACAAATTTTTTTTGCATGATATATTTGAGTCGTTTTAGCCAGTTATCTTCAGTTCAACATGATTTTGATATTACGTTACATGTTTTACCAAAAACAAATTCCTAGTCCTTCAGTATTGGTCTTCATGCATGTAACTAGTCTTTATTACCTTATAATCCAAGATTTTTCTTGTTTTGAAGCATTTATGATCTCTCTATCCTACAGTTCAAACATGTTTCAGTTTATAGCTCGGTAACAGATTTATGATGTTAGTATTAGCTTATGCATATTTAAGCACTCTTATATCCTGATTTCAGAAATGCACTATATTTCATATATTTAGCTATGTTTTGAAAGTTATTGCATAAATCCACATACCAGTACACTCAGAGTACTGATACATACTCTATGCATACATTCATATTATAGATGCAGGTATTCGTCTCTATTCATGGATAGTAAGTGCCAGCAGATGGTGAGTCCTCATTATTCGAGAGTGATACACTCAGAGTTTTTAGCTTATGTTATTTCTCTTTTTTTCAGTTATCAAGAGTTTCTTTGGGTTTGTGTTAACTACTCGGCACTATTAGCAAAGGCTTTATTGAAATTCTTTCAAACGATTATATCCATTTTGAAAATAATATAGCTTTCAGTCATAGAACTTTTGTATTATTTATTAATAAATGAAAGTTAGCCCACGTATTATCTTCCTCTTTATATCTCAGTTTAGGTTTTATGTGTTATGATATGCCAAGGTTAGCTTGGAGATATTTATGGTTCAAGTACCATATTACCTCTAGAGTGTAGACTCGGGGCATGGCATGATAGTTGAAAGTGATCATTATAGTAATCATGGTTGGTGATGATAGTGCAAGAGAGAAGGGGGAGGTGAATCTCCTCTTTTACTTTCTTTTCTAGTTGACTTACTCTACGTAGTGGTCACTTGTTAATGTAACAAGTAAAAGACTAGAAGTCACCTCAGGAATAAAAGACTGAAAGTAAGTTGACATCAAATATCTTATAGTAGTTGAGATCCAAAATGAATCTTAGTCTAGTCCCATTGAATTACAAGATATTCTCTTCCAACTCTTGTAACTTGAACTTATACAATGATTTTTGGTGTATAGTTCCTATGTATACACTCTATCTTTTTTTTATATAACATCTTATTATCACGCTTGAGTCTAACCCCTGAACGTAATACGGTACTTGAAATAACAAGTGGCTCCAAGCTAACCCTTAGCCTGACATGAGTCATAAGATATATATTTGAAAGATATTGCAAAAATTAAAATATGGGTTGAATTCTTCATGAATTAAAATAAAAATAAACTTTATTATTGAATAAACAAAGTTGTGTTAAACCTACCACAACTAACTAACTTACTGTTTGTCTATAAAGCCTCTACTAATACTAATGAGTTGATGGGACAAACCCCCAAGCGAACTCAAAATAACTGAAACTGAAAAAAAACATAAGCCTGAAATAAAAAAACCAAAATGAGACAATTGTCCTTGAATGAATAAGGAATCACTGACTAGAATCTGTTTGTGCTTACCATCCATAAAACTGATAGGAGTACCTGCATCTACATTATAAAATAATACAGCATAGAGTATGCGTCAGTAATTTGGATGTATTGGTATGTTGGTGTGTATATGCTAAGTAAAAGAGTTTTAAGAATGATGCTGAACCACAAAGCTAAAACTGAACATGCAACTAAATTATGAAAAAATTGATGTACACTGAATCACTCATAAAACTATATAAGTGCATGAATCATACATGATGTAAACTATAGCGAGTCATGCATAATACTTTACTGAAAGTTGAAAATATGTGAAACATGGATGAGAGTTTTCTTCTACTAACAAACTTTATGTGAGATCATGGTGTCCAACATAGTAACCTCATGCAAGAAAAGTTCCTTAATGTCTTGCCAAAGTACAAAAGGTACATGAATATGATGATCGATCTATAAGTAGTCTCTTGGTCAAAGGCCTCTGGGTTCATACCTATGCTAAAAAACATAGTTATGGGATATTAAGATGTCAGAATCAAAGCTAACAGGTGACATAATTCCCCGTCTACATCAATACTAAATAGTCTTCCCAAATATAGCAAGTTGATGATACGTAATCACTTGCAAGAATCATTTAAATCATTTCATAATTATTCTTATTATAGTATTGAAGGAAAATTATACTTTCTTTGTAAGTTTATAATCTTGTCATGTCATAATTTATATTGTATCATACTTATCATAAAGTTGATCTGAAAGCAACTTGAACTATAAACAAATTGTATAAAATCATAAGAGTTCTAAAAATCATGTATAGAAATCTTGCTTCATAAAAATTCATATACGTAATATCATGAAAATCAATTAGGGCAACAAGGGAGACCTTGTTAAGATTTGATATGCATTAAACTTCATAAATCTCGTAAACATGTGAAAAATATCATAAAGTGTAAAGAAATATGCGTAAAATAGTTGAAATTGAAACTTGGGTCTATTGAACCGTAGCTTGAATAAAAAATTCATAAAAATATTATAAGCTTGGGACATGAAAATGAAAGGGTATTCTTATTGAAGTCCTACATACCTGATTATCATAGTTTTGGTGCAAAAATTATAAGTGGAGACTTGAGTTCTTGAACTTGAAGGAAGAATTTGTGAAGAATAACTTTGAGCTTGAAACCTTGGAGTTTTGAACTTGAGAGACGCTTTTACATATTTTTTAGGGTGGAGAAATTTGAAGGAGAATCTTGAATTTTACCCTTTCTTGAATAGTTGATCTTGAGACTATTAGGTTTCCTGAGACAAAGAAGTGTTTATAAGTTAAAAACTTGAATGTTTTGACGTCTTGGAGGAGTTATAAGTCATGGAATTGAGTGTATAGAAGTGTAGCAAGGAATTACCCTTGAATAAGTGGGTTTGGGAAAACTTTTTTGACTACACGCCCCAAATCATAAAGAGTTAGCTGAACGTCGCACCCCAAATTGTGCGATTTTTTAAAAACTTTTTGGAGCTTTCTCTGCGGCACAGACCTTAGTAAAATGCTCATAACTTCTCCGACTTCAGATTGATGAGCGGTTTATTTTGTAGAAAACTAGACTCCGGGAACTTAAATTTTAAGATTATGAATCACATAACTCCTTATATTCTAGGAGATATTCTCATTTGAATTTTATCAATAAATGAATATATATAAAAGCTTAGTTGGTATAAATGCTTTTAGTTCAACTTAGCGTTAGGGGTTTCTTATGACCCTAAATCACCTTTAACACTCAATACACACTAATTAAATGAACTTAAAACCTAGCTCAAGTAGGAACTCATGGGCTTGGGTCTCACCACGCACGTATAACGGTTCAAGTTTCAGTTTAAATGTCTGGCGTATTACATTGATGTAGCATTTTACCAAGATATATTTTTCTTATTTTTTTAGTACATAACAAATTACTAAGAATTACAAAGCTTATTAAAAGTAGAGTAAGAAACTTGAGAAGGCTCAGACCATATGTATATCTTCTCTTTTGGAGCGGTAACCTTTAAATAGGTTGATTTAAATATTAAGCTTTACTTGAAGAGATAGCGACCCAACAAATTTGATCATTGATCTTGTCTCTTAATTAGAAAAAAATTGATTCTTAGCAACTCTATTGGTACTTGCTTCCTTAATCGGCTCTTTGGAGGATTTGATATAATAAGTCCTTTAGAGCTTGCTTAATTAACTTTCCTTACTACTAGATTCCTTTCTAATCACGATTTTCTCTTAAGATTGTAGCTTTCCTTAATATTTTAAACTTTTTCCTTGACAATGACCCTTTTGGTCATTTTAATATTATTGCATTTTTCTTGTATCTTAGAGCTTTTCTGTAATGTCCCTTAGTCATTCATGATTTGTCAGGATCGGTGGTTTGACACCCGAGTCGTTCATTTGGCTGCTATGCCTGTTTATCTATTTTAAAGTCTTGGTTTCTAAAATCATTGACTTTAGTTAGCATTTCTTTAAAACAAATTCAAAATCAAATTTCAATAATTCTGTTAGCTCTGGAATATGAATTTTGGTCTACACGGACTATTGTTTTGTGTCAGAAAGCTTTCATCATGTTTTTATCTTATTTTGAGTGGTTCCAGTATTTTGGAGCTCAAATATTTAACTTTAGTTAACTTTTGATAATTAAAGCCTCAGATTGATAATCCAACTACCCATCAGCTCTGAAATATCAATTTTGGGTTAGGAAATTTGTTGGTTTGGGTCCCCAACTGGCTGAGACCATTTTGAGTACTCAATTACAATTTTGAGAATTTAAGTGGAGAGTTGACTTTAGTCAAATATTTCTAAATTGATCTTGGATTAAAATTTTGTCTGCTTTATGGAGTTCGAAGTGTCGTTTTCATGCAGAAAACATATTTGATTTGTGCTATTGGGTTCCCAATGCATCCTAAACCATCATTTAAAGTTTGGTTTTTGGATGAATTGCTACAGTGTAAAGTTGTTGGTGCACTGCCCCATTATTTATTGTGATTTCAATCCCCTCTCACATGATTGCAATGTACAGTTTTCTTACCTTTCGAGATCGCTACGTGCATTTCACACAATTATGACTAGTCCTCCATTTATTCACACGATCGCGACTGGTAATCACACATTCGTGATGTATTGCATATTCCTCATTTGCGATCTGATGTATTGCATGTTGTTTCTTCGTAATCGCGACACTCTTTCACGTGATCGTGAAGAGAAAATTCCCTAGTTGTATATAGGTCCAAAACCCCAAATGTGCTTCCATTTTCTTCATCCTTTTTACTTCAAAATTCAAATTTGCTCCACTGCTAAATCTTGGAGTTTTGCATATAACCTTGTGAAATGTTAGGGACTGCATTTTACCATCTTTTCTTCAATTATTGATAACTCTAATTTAATTGAATTTCATTCCTAAATTTCATTTAACTCATCCTTTACTTTATATATTGATTTTAGATTTTTTTCAATTCTTTTTTAGTCTAAATTTTGGGTATAAGTTCCTAGTAATGAGAGGAATGTGTTGAAACTTTTTGTTCGGAGTTTCGATTTACTAGACTCGTGGGCTTGTTTTGAATTAAATTTTGACCTCGACTAAAATCACAGTTCATGGATATCGTTTGATTTTTTTTGTGTAGATTGTTATTTTTCTAGTTTCGTGATCGTTCGGATTTGTTTGGAGCATTTTGGAGCTATTTGAGTTATTGTCCCAGTATTTCCAACTTGCACTTTGGACGTCAAAGCCTGTGGCTTATCGATCTTACATTAGGTTTATTCCAGATAGTTGTAGTAATTAGCTTATCCTTAGGTAGGATTTTTAGGATTGACACCTTTGACCCTATCCGCTTCTTTTAGTCCAGTTCTTGCCTTTCGTTTTAGTATTATATTATGATTATAAATTACCTTATGACTCGTGTGGTTTTTATTGACTCTAGACATGGATGGTGGGAATATTAGGAATATGAGTCTCGAACATCAACTAGATGGTTCATAGTTTTTGTAGTGATACCGAGCTTGTGCAGGGCTGAAAAGAGTATTGTGATCTATTAAATGTGGTTGTGCATGATATCATATGAAAACTAATTTTTATGTAATAATTTTTCCTATTTTATGGCGAAGAACCCAGCATCACTGATTTTGCAATCCTATATGGCCATGTGAACCATTTTTAATATTATAAAACTAAAATGAGTATAAAATGATAATTTTCATCAATTTCAATAATAAATATTTAAATATGGATTTATCCACTATTTTCAAATTAATACTACACTCAGTGAAGACTATATATTATACAACTGAGATTTCTAATGATTTTTTACCTGATGAAGTTCGGAAAATGATATTGAGATTTACACTAATTTAGACCCAATGAAGGTCAGGTATCAATTCAAATATAAATATTTTGATATAGACCCTATCGGGGTCTAAGTACAGTTTGAGGTATCGAGATAGTATGCGGTGATGACCTTCATGGACCTTGCCGATCTGAGCTAGTGAGTGACTGGAGTAGAGGTATATGGGTAAAGGCCTTTCATGGGTCCTACCTGCTAGAACTTTGGGTATTTGAGGAGGAACATACATATTTTACTAGTATCCTATCATATCATATCATTCTATATACTTTTATCCTTGCTTGTTGTTTGCTAGTCGTACTCTCCGATGTATAGGCAGCGAGGGAGTTTGTCATTACTTGTATGTATCCCTCGGGTGTATGCTCGCTCATTGGAATCTTAGTTTACTTATTTCGTTGTTTAGCCTCTTCTATTAAATATTGATTATGTTATTCGGGTATCCCTTTATGTTGTATATTATTTCATGACTTGATAGTATATATTTCTTTCCTTTTTTCCTTTTATTTGAGGCTACCGGTATCGCGTCATAGCTGTCTTATTCTATATTCACTTGTTAGTTGAGCATGGATCTAGGTACGTTCTTATTCCTCTTTGCCTAAATCTGTGCTTGTTAGCTAGTTTTATAGAATTTTTGTTGCTTATATCCTGCTTGTCTAGTTCTTCCATATTTTGCTAAATTGTTTGACTTCTGTGACCTATCTTTCATTATCTATATATTTACTACTTTTATTTTTTATATGTGTCTTGTTGTCCTATGACGCCAATTGGGTATCTGATTGCTTCAGTTATTGGATACTCATACTACAGTTATATAATTTCTAGTGTAGATCCTAGTACGAGTACCGATGTTTATTACTGAAATATTTCTTGAGTTGCTGATTTTGAGGTAGAAGACATTTTATGGAGATCAAAGCTTATTTTACCTCTTTCTTATCATTACTTACTGTCATTTGTTCCTTCCAAGATAGACTATGTATATATCATTTCCAAGACTTGTATTTGTATGTTTAGAGGCTTATTATACTAGATACCTAGTTTGGGGGAATTTTCTCTACTTTTACCCCAAACATATATATATCATTTCCAAGACTTGTACATATTTATTCTATCTTCTGCTTTTACCTTATGACCTAAAAAAATCGGATCTTCTGGAAAAGTTTATTTTATTTTTATCATAAAATTGCAAATAATATTATTCAAGAGGTAGAGGAAACTACTGGTCTCACCATAGAAAAGTTTCCTTTGACATATTTAAGTTTTCCTATTGGTCGTGTCATAAAAAGAAAGAGTCACTTCGTAAAATTATTGAAAAAAGTGCAGATTAAGCTTAGGATTGGAAAGACAAAATGTTACCCTTTGGGGGTAAAGAAATTTTGATTAACGGTGTTCTGCAGAGTACTCCTATATACTTGTTCTCAGCCATTAGCCCCCCAAACTATGTTATACATGATCTCCATAAACTATTTTCTAAGTTTCATTGGAGTGTTAGGGGGCAAACACTGAGTTGCATGGTCTATCATTTCTCGCCCTGAGAGAAAGGTGGGTTGGGATTCAGATCCCTGTTGATGTCTCCAAAGCTTTTTTTTTTTGGCCAAGATGTGGTGTACTTTTAGAACCAAAAGTTCTTTGTGGACTAATTTTATGTAGAACAAGTGTTGTAAAAAATTTAGGCCTCAAGTAGTAGAATGTAAGGGTGGTTCACAACCCTGAAAACACACGTTATAAGCCAGAAATACATTTAATTAATAAATCTAGTGGGAACCTAAATGTGGGCATTCTAGTATTTGGTTTGACAATTGAACTCAATTGAGGGTCTTTATTATGTTCTACCTATCTCTAATCAGTATAATTATGACATGAAAGAAATGAAGTTGTTAATGAGGGAGTAAAACTGGAACTTTGGGCTACCACATCAAATGTTCCCTTGAGAGATATGTCATCATGTTAGAAAGGAATTTGATGTAGTAGAGGATTAAACTCAATGAGACAGACCTTGGTGGTTACTGAATAGTTCTGGATTGTTTAGTATAAAGAGTGCTTGGGAAATAATTTGATAGAGAGATGATATTCGGAGTCATTTTATGAACATATGGTATAAAAGTATACCACTTAAGGTTTTTTTTTTTTGTTTCTTTCTTTGGAGATTATGGAACAAAGGTAGCTTATTGGTGAGGTAATAATGAAGTTTGGTCTGAAGGATAAAGTTCTTTCTTACTGCTACAACAGAAATAGTGTTGAATCTATTAAGCATCAATTTGTCAAATTGTCATGAGGCTGCAAACTGTGGAACACTTTTCCAAATGCTGCAGCGGTGCAGGAATCTTTCTTAGTGGTTAAAGATATCATTTTAAAATGGTGGGATAACTGCTCAGTAAAACCAAAGCCATTTTTCAAAATTATTCCAACTTTGATTCTTTAATGAATCTAGAAGAGAAGGAATATGTTGAAATATGAAAGTAAAATGTCTTGTGTGGGTATGGTGATGGAGATTAACAGGAACATCAAATAATGACCATTAGTTCATATTCTTTATTAAATCATATTCCTAAAACATGGCATTTGATTATTTAATTTTTTGAAGAATATACTCCTACCATTAATTGCAAAGCTATCAGATGGAGGATGACTAAGAGGGGGTGCTACAAATGCAATTCTAATGGAGCTACTAAAGAAAATCTAGACCCCAGTAATGGTGTTTTTCTTGCATAAGAGATGATTTGGGTGATTTCATATATGTTTAATCTAGAAGGCCGGATGATAGAGTTAGTCTGGTAGCTAAAAAGTTGTGGCACTAAGGAGAGGTCTAGAATACTGTATAAATCACTAGGCACTACCTCTAATCATGGAGAATGAGAACCTTACTAAAAAAATATTGGATGGAATTTGGGATTTATACAGAGATTAAGAAGATACACTTATTGAGAGCTTCAATAGATGTAAGAGTGGAACACATCTATAGGAAAGGCAACATGTTGACAGATTATTTTGCTAACCAGATTTCTTTTTTGTGAGTACATATGAGTATATATTTCATCTCTTCAGGATATACAAAGAACAGGCAAAACAATCAACATGGAAAAAGAAAAAATACCTAATCTAGTAGTCAATAGATATCAAAATATGGACCGCTTATGATTTATAGTGACAATAGCGGTGCAGTTGCAAATTCAAAGGAACCATGGAGTCATAAAAGGGCAAAACACATTGAGAAAAAAGTATCTTTTAATTCGAGACATAGTGCAATGAGAGGATGTGGCGGTAGCAAAGATTGTATCAGAAAACAACCTTGCAGGCCCTTTCACAAAAGCTTTACCACAAAAGTCTTTTGATAGGCATGTAGAAGGAATGAGTGTTAAAGTTGTAGATGCATGGTTATGAGTCTTAGTGGGAGATTGTTATAGTATACTATTAACCATACGGTTTTGATATAGTATTGTTTATTGAA
>JBDJHY010294499.1:0-10018 GCA_039654485.1 Withania somnifera | reverse complement strand
ATCTTCCTTGATTCCTATTCCTAGTGATTTATGATTCACATATATTGTTATCAGGATGACGGGTATGTTTCCCTTCTAACGGAATCGAGGAATTAACTTACCGAGGTCGTTTGAGAAAAATGACCCCTAAAACCAAGAAATTCTAAATTTGCACTAAGCCACTAAGGGACTCAAAATTACACTGGATACCCCAAGAAATAAACCAATACTTTTACTAGCCTAAAATCACCATTCTGGAACTGATAGAGGCATCCAAATTCCATTCTGACTCTCAGAACATCAAAAGACCACTCTAGCTATAATTTATGAATTAAATTAAATGAGAAACCAGCATTTAGCAAAAACTCAAAACGAAAACCCTGAAACACGAAATTAAGGTCCATCCAGACTTTATTTGGCATTTCGAAGCTAACAGAACTGTCAAAATTTAACTTCAAGCTTACCTTGAAGGAAAGTTAACTAAAGTCAATGAGTACTTAGTTTTAGGCTCTAAATAGGCAAAGTGGGATAAATATCAACCAAGCCACTAGGGAAACTGACACATCCATCCCAGCAAGCCATAAATGACCTGGAGCTACTACTCGAAAGCTCTAGAATTCAAAACATTGTATAACTATCATAAATGACCGTGAGGGTCATTATATATAGGCTAATGGTAAGGTAGGATATCATTTGTATATTTAAGACTCATCTACATCAAAGCACTACAAGTGGTTTCACTTAACCTTTACTAACCAATGTTATTATGAGGGGCTCTAACCATAAAGCATCTTCCTTTAGTCATTCTCTTGATTCATTGTATCTTCCTTCTCCTTGACCATGTACCAATCCGTTTATTCTATATTTACACTTTATATTATGATGTATTTGTGTTACTTTTCAATTTTCTCTCATTTTTTTATAAGGAAATAAACATCAACAAAGTAGAAGGAAGAAAGGTTTTCACTTTTGAATTTTTTTCAACAACCACTTTGGTTAGGCTCAATCTCATTTATTACACCCATAACTTGGTGTTGAGAATAAGTTGCATTTTCATCTCACCTTAGTGATTCAAGGTAGGTTTTGGTTCAAAATATGGAGTATCGCAAGAAACGGGCCATGGCTTGTAATGTGGAATCCAAAGAAAAGTCCAAGGCTCAAAATTGGTAGAACTAGGTAACTCTCCTCATAATTTGGTAGTATAGAAAGGGTCAATTTCAAGGTTTCCACTCACTCAATGGCCTAAGATCATCTCTCCAATCACATACACTCATTGTTTGCAAAAGACCAATGCAGAAAGTTCTAGATGATGGTCATGACGTGCAATTAATGCAAGATCTCACCACTCATAGCATTCAACCCAATATGATTGCAATAACTTCAATCCTTCAAATGGAGTGTTCCAATCATTGCACATATCATAAAGAATGAACAGAGAGTCAAAGAAAGATGCAAATGACCATACAATGAATGCTCGGTTTGTTACTCATGGCCAACCTTATTTAAAAAAAAAAAGAATATGGGCACTATTTTGAAAAAGATAGTCTCCAAATTTTGCAATAAGAGCTAACCCGCATGATGCATAACTAATCAATATTACCATTCAAGGCTACAACTGAATGATGTTATAGTCCTACCATTTGTTTACAAAAATAAGGTTAACTGCCATAACAATAAAAAACTATAAAATTAAGTATGAAGTAAAAACAAAAGAAAGAAAAACTAACACACATCATCATCAATATAAAATAGAAGTGTCTACCACATCATCCAAATAAAAGCTAAAAGCAAAAGAATAGAGAGAGATAGAGTGTGAGTATAGTTCTACAACCCAAATTAAGATAAAATCCAAAACATATGCTAATAATACCCCCTCACCCAACTAGAGAGATGCATTGTCCCTAATGTAATAAACTAAAGAGAGCAAAGAAAAGGGGTATAAGGGTCCCCCTAGTATGATCATGGATGATATGGAGGTGGGGATCCGTATTCATTTTCTCTGCATGTGTAGTATAGTGATTGAAAGTCTCCTTATCCACCTCAATCTCACTGGTCCTCATCATTGATGTATCATGCATCAAATGAGAAAGTCCCTCAACTAGTAGCAGGTCATCCAATCCTGTAGGTCCCCAAACACATCTACATAGTCCTCTCCTATGCCAACCCCCTCAGTCTGTATAAAAGGCTCTTGGGTATCCTCTACATAGTAAGTCTTTGCTGGTTCTGGGGCTCCAAACACATGAGTTAATTTCACAGAGGTGGTCTTATCTTGATCAACCCTCAATCATACAACAATGTCAATCATATGCTGCCAGACCTTCTAGGTGCTAACTGTCGCTTTGGAATCCTCAGCCTGGGCCCTTTGGACCTATATTAATGTCATGCCAATCTCATTCATCCAGGTCCTGTACATCTGCATCGTCAATCTAAAGCCCCAGATCTCCTTACAAAGTGTTTGAACAACAAAATTCACTCTGTAAGTGATCAACCTGTCCATCTGCTGCTTAAGCCTGATGTATCTCTTCTCAGCTGTTAAGGCCACCTAGTCTATAAGATATATCATGGTGGGGGTAAACTGTAGGGTATCATCTACTAGTGCGGTTCCTCTTGATCTAAGTATACCCTATAATGGTGGGGGTATAACTGGTGGAGGCCTTATAAAAGGTGGCCTAACTGGAGGAGGAGTTGTAGGCCCCACCAATGATGAAAGCTTAGAACTAGTAGAAGACATATGCATAAGTGGAATGGGTAGAGGGGAAGAAGATAGTGGTACTGCCTACTCTCTTATAGTTCTTGACTCCTCCAAACTTGTAGTATATGTTGGCACCTCTGGTTCCTCCACAGCGAATCCCTAAGATAAGCCTCATCAAACAAACTGGGTTCTACCTCTGCGTTTCTCTCATCTCCCCCTCTATCCTAGTAATCTCAATGTGCACTTATTGATGAACTCCATATACACACCATCTCTCCAAGGGACCCATTCCTTATGATACAACTCAAAAATCAAACATGGGAAGGCATAGCTAGTGCTCTCCTTGTATGACGTAGTCCTTGAAGAAATCTCATCATGAATAATCTGATCTATATTGATCAGCTCTTGGACAATGATGGAGCCAATATCATTGAGCCAATCATAACTACCCTATTAAATCAAACCACCAACTTATTCTATGAAGGAGCAGGGTTCACATACATAAATTCTAACCAATAAAGAGCCATATCATAGGTGTAGGTCTTCCTAATCTCAACCCTCTCAATTCCTGGTGGACTCCTTCTATTTATCAATCCAGAAAACCAACCCCTTATGCTATCGAGGTTGGCCCTTAAAATCTCAGCCAAGTAATGATTCCCTATGTGCATGGTACCAAGAATGTTATTAGTATCATCTATCTCACAAGGAAAATCTATACCTCTAATCCTTACATATGTAGGGTAGATATGGCTCATCATTCTTCTCTTTAGGAGAAGTTTTCTCTCGAATACACGAGACAACACCTGAACCCATATTGAGAAAAACTTAGGCAAGGGTCTAGTGTACTTCTCGAACCCTTGCCTTTTGATTTACCCCAAGATAGCCAGTTATTTCTCCTCTAGCCCTTCAATAGATTGCCTCATCTCCTCTATGCCTTATCTTCTCTATAATTGTCCTTTGACACGGAACCATGGATCTATCTAGCCTCAGGGTAACTTTGGTTGGGGGCTTCTCTTCTCTATTTCTTTTCTTTTGTATAGGCTCCAGTGTAGGCAAGGGAGAGTGAAATGGATTAGTACTCCCTCAACTTCCTCCCTATTAATGGGTCGAAATTTATAATGCCCCAATGTAATTATAGAAATACAAGCCGTCGTTGTCCAGATAAATATTCCCAATGAGTGTCGGAGTCGTACCAATAAGGAGTGAAAAGATCCAAATTTAATAATGAGTGTTCAAGTTCACTATAAGTATGCGAGATAATTTGATTAAATGGAAAAGTAAAATTGGGGGTAAACTATTTTTACAATTTAAATTAATCTTTAATCAATTTGAAGTTTGAAAATGCAATTCACAATCTAACCAAGTTGAGTGTTTCAAACAATTGGAACGACTTAGGGATGTGTATTTATTGGGATGAATGCAAGTGTGGTGATTGAGATTTAGCAAAAATTCGATGAGTAATCATGAGTAAGCTAGGCTACAACCAAGATACATGGATATCTCTATCAAGTATCATTGGTGATCACACAAATTTCTCAACAAGATGAACACACTAATTAAACAACTCATTACTTCATACTAGGTATCTTATTTCTTAACTTACCTATTAGATTGGTGTTAAACCCAAATAGATGTCACTAATTGTTCCTCAAAACAAGGTCCCATTTTCATGGTAACCAAGCTATCTAAGTACGGACTTGAGTATAAAATGTCAAATCACCAACAAAACATGGAACAATTAGTGAACCCATGCTCAAAACATAGTTATCAAGCTAAAATACCAACACCCATAACTATTACTCAAACACCCCAAACATACACACTCCTAAGTAAATTCATGAAGGAGCATTCACGTTCACTATAAGTGTGTTAGATTATTTAGTAGAACCAAAAAGTAAAAAATGGGGAGTAAACTATTTTTACAATTCAAGTAACCAATTTTAAGTTTGGAAATGCAAGTCACAAACAAAAAAAGTTGAGTGTTTCAAGAAAAGTAGAACGGCTTAGGGGTATGCATTAGTTGGGATTGAGTGCAAGTCTGGGTGATTGGGATGTATCTAAAGTTTTATGAGTGAGCATAATTAAGCCATGTTATGACCAAGATATTTTGATATCTCTATCATGTACAATTGGTGCTTATATAAATTTCTCAATAAGATGAACACTAATTAAACAACCCATTAATTCATACTAGGTATCTTATTTCTAAGCTTACCTATTAGATGAGTGTTAAACCCAAACAGATCTCACTAATTGTTCCTTAAGACAAGGTCCTATTCTCATGGCAACCAAGCTATTTAAGCAGGAACTTGAGTTTTCAACTTCAAACCACCAACAAAATATGGAACAATTAGTGAACCCATGCTCAAAACACAATTATTAAGATAAAAACCCAACACCCATAACTCTTACTTAAACACCATAAACATACACACCCCTAAGAAAGAGATTTAGCCAAGCATAGATGAAAATGAAGAAACTATACCATGTAAAGATTCATATTCTGTAATAGATAAGATGTATACAGTCAAGTTCTAAAAAAATCCTATACAAAATCTCACCCAAGATGAACTCTCTTTCTTAGCTCAAGACTTGTTCTTACTCAATCTTGCTATGGAAAGTAAAAATTACAAAATATGATAATTTATCATGTTTAAAATCAAATTTTATTATCTTTCTAAGACGAAGCAAAAGTATGTTAAATATGAGACATGGCGGTATAAGTGAGTACCTCCATATGCCACTATGGTCCGCCATTTGAATGTGTGACCGTTGGATTTGGCAGTCTGCAATATGGTCACAGGCAATAGGATCCTTGACTGCCATGTGAGATAGTGGTGTGCCGTCTGGAGTGAGTTGATTTTCGGATCTTACAATAAAATTCTTGAGCATCACTGCCAACTATGGCGATATATTGTGTGTAAAGGTGGTCCACCATGAGGGACAATAGTCAGTGATACGACTGCCACTCTTGGCTTTTCCTCCGAAATTGCATCATTTGAGATCTTTGGCCTCCTATTGCTCTTTTTTTTTGTCTTTGTGCCATGAATTTAACTTGAAACCTAAATGTTAACCAAATCAACATTATAACTAAATCAAATGGCATGGGGAACTAGCATTTTATCACTATTTCTAGTGCTAACGAGTGGTATTTTCACCACTCATTAAACACTGCTATGACTTATCGAATTGACGTTGACAACAGATAGAAACCCATGGCAAGTAAGAATCATCTCGAAACCCATCACAACAACTGAACCAATTTGTAGATGAAAAACTAAATATTCATAGTCAAGAATAATTCAGTTGAAGGAAATGCCAATACCAACTCAGTGTACTACCTAAAGTCATAATCCACCGACCTAGTGATGAATCATAGGCTAAAAAATTAATGAATCTCCCTCATTGTGTACCCATTCTTTTTTTTGCAACTCGGTCACTAGAAAACAAATCTTAAGGCACCACAATAGGTTGATAAATACCTACCCTAACTAGATGAGTCAATAACAAAATTGAATAACCAATAGAAGACAAAACCATAACCTGTTTACCTCATCTTAACCGATTGCTTAAGTGGAGTGCCCCTCTGAAGTTTGCAATAAAATAATATTGTAAACAAAGAGAGGACCCTGATCACTGTTGGAACCAAACTATTAAGTACATCAATTCACAAACCTTATACGGGAAAATAAATCTAATTCAATCCACAAAACTCACCGAACCTTGCAATGCTAACAAAACTTACACAGTGCTACTCTGATGTATCATAACAAGGCGAGTAGATGTGTCAACTCAATACCAACCCACACTCAAGAAAAAATCAAAGATACCAACCTGAACTGACGATCATGCAATAACTAACTATACGATGAGTAACCCAACTCCACTAGTATGCCAAAGTTATAGAAAGGTCAATACTAGGATCGATACCTTCGATCAACTACTACAAAAATCATTTATGGGAGAATACATATACATAGAAATACCACAAGTCTCTACTACATATTAAATTTCAAAGATGAACCTCAAAATCCCTTAACTCAAAAGAAGTAAAATGACAAAGAGAAGTAAAAATGGGCCTGTTACCTATCTCTAAATCAATAGCCTAACAATCAAAGATCAAAATATTGCTTATGTGGAAGGTCAGGTAGGTCAATCAGGACAACACAACAATAAACTTATTAATCATAAGACTAGAAAAGGAATAAAACACCGAAGATAACATCAAAAGAAAAAGATAAACAAGCCCAACATACTCATAAGACTAACATCTTAGCCTAATGGCGAGAAAGGGTTCCAAGCGGTGCATGGCTAAATAGCCTTGCCACACTATCAGGAGCATGTCAGGCATGCTCAAGGTACAGGTCCTGGAATGATAGTCCAAGACCACATGAAGAGAAGGTAACTTGACCATGCCTAGGTAACTTAACCATGCCTAAAATCACAATAAATAATGAAAAACTAGCATAAGTAAATCAACCCAAAAATCAAGCTCCTTAATAGATACTACACAATATCTAACATCATGATCTACTACTAGGGTATAGTAAATAATATCAACAATGATGGCTCACTATCCCAAACTCAACAAAGAGAGAAAGAAATAAATAGGTCTAGAGGGGAACTTATCATAAATGTAAATAAAGCCAAGACTATCCATCCATAAACAAAAAAATCAAACCTAGGATTGCAGCGATAGAGGCCTCTGCATTTACTCTAGATGAAATTGTAAAAGACTAACCAAGACTACCAGCTGATTGACACTGACCCTAACCACCTGTCCCAACACATTGAGCATCACTGCAGGCATCCACACTACCTTGAGAACCATATCTAACTAGTAGCGATGCTGCTTTCAAAGGACTCTGAACTGGCTGAATAGATGACTGGACTACCCTACACTGAGGAAATCAATAGAAAATGACCGATAGTTCCACACTAATAGAATGGTCCATACATGAACTCCAATGATATAATCTAGATGAACCCATACGACCACCATAGACTGCTTCCCTAAAATAAGTACCAGTGAAACTATGACCAGAAATCACTAAGACTATGTTGCACCCCATCTGACGTTTGTAGGACTATGTGAATTGGCCTATTATTCTAAATCCTACCTCCTAGCACAAAATAACAAGAATCATGCTTATATTGGGTCTCCTGATCACTTCTTACAGATGCCTCCCAACATAAAATCTCCATAAACCTCACGTGGCCAGCAACCTGAGTGAAAGAATAGCCTACTACGACCAAAGCCTCTAGTGCTAGATAGAGTGGCAAGATCATATAACCTCTTAGCCCTCTCATGATTGGAAGGAAAAATCATAGAAGTTTGCCCAGCCAACTTGTGGAATCTAGCCTGATACTCATTAATAGGCATGGAGCTTTGCTGTAGGCCTCTAAACTCTCCCCAAGCTTGATATGTACTCCGAACACTGGGTGATATCCATGCATGTGGCATATCCCTGACTAATGTCAAAATCCTAAGTAGCACCTCTTAAAGGATTGCTATAGAAATAATTCATGATGGCATTAGATTAAGAGTAACATAAGTTGGTCTACGGACCCTAGGCGGAAGTTGAATAAGTATAGGCTTAGGCTCATCCTCTAAAGCTATGATAGGTAAAGAATCTACCACAGGTGCCATAGTATGGGCACATCCTCGACCTCAGGTTCGACCTCTATCATGGATCCTAGATGAATCTCATACTGGTGGTACAATAGGCTCCCCATCTCCTACTGTTGTCGAATATCGTACACATTCCATTTGCGGAAGAGTGAACAAGAAAAAAGGATATTTTAAGAAACTAACTATGATGAAATGCTTGATATATGAGTGAAAAGAGAATGATTTCCTAAATATGTCACTGCATCCTACCAAAGTTAGGGCACGGATGTCACTGTGCCAATTCGCAAGACTCTACTAGACGTTAGTTTATGAATTGAGGACACTAATAAACCTAAGGATCTATAAAAAATTATCATGATCAAATTTCTTGGGTTATGAGGAAATGTACAACCCACCGTCGGCAAACCACCTAATGATGATAAAAGAAGAAAAAATAACAAAAGAGAAAGATAGAAGATGAATGATGTTCTAATATCTAAAATAGAAATAAACCCTAAAATTTGGTAAGCTAGTACATTGAGCCACTAACTTTATTATGAGAATATCCAAAAAAGAATACATAATTTGTCTTCAAAAGTACAAAAAATAGTAAAACAAAGATATAAGAAGGGAAAAATAGGCTCCAAACCCCAAGAACCATCTTCTGCCTCAAAACTCACAAATTAAGCTCAAACCTACAATCAACATCGTTGACTCATACTAGGATCTACACCAGGAAGATGTAGAAGTGTAGTTTTGTACCGAATAGCCAAAGAAATAAGGTATACAATAGTCATCATAGGCTGACTAGGTGCATATAAGAAATAACAGTAGTAAATAACAGATAATCGAAGAAATAAGTTATAGAAAACAAGGGAAGCATGTATACATATAGAGAAGGCTAGCTATCGATAAAGTAGGAATAGAAGAAATACAAATAAATGAGCTAGATAATAACAATAATAGGAGAACACAAATGAAGTAGTAAAGAAATACTTGAGTCCTTGCAACTATTATAAGGGTGTAAAGAAGCACGATATAATGGGAACCTCAATAAAAGACGAAGGGTAAAGAAACAACTTGTCAAGATCCGATTTCTCAGATCATGATGACACCTAATATACCACCAGTAGGAGAACCAACCCTGTATTCCGAAGCCGAAGTGAAGGACTACTATGTCAAAGTAGAAAGCACAAGTATAATAACAATATTTGAATGAAAGTAGAAATATAAAGAATAAATAATTCCCATAATCCAGTATCAGTGTTATACAAAACCTCTAAGTAAAGGACATTGAATCAAATGTCTAATAAAAATGTATCTCCAAAAATACATGGAGATCAATACAATACTAAAGAGAAGAAGGACAATATAGATGCCAAGCTCACCCTGAGTCTTTGAAAAATAATAGAGTCTGCATGAACAATGGCCTAAATCAGGGTCGGGCACCTGTACTCGAATCTGTACATGGGCAAGTATAGTATGAGTACAAGTTGCCGAAGCAACTCATACCCAATAGGCTTCTAGGGACTACTAGGAACATAACACTAATAAAGTAGTAAATAGAAAAAGACAATAAGGTAGGGACACAGAAGCAAACAATATATCATGGAAGCTAGCTACTTAAATAGGAATTAAGTAACAAATAGAACATGTCATTGCTAGCTAATCACATAACAGGATTTTGGGTAATGAACAAAGACGTACCTGGAATCCTTGCAATAATATATGTGAAC
>JBDJHY010294488.1:0-10018 GCA_039654485.1 Withania somnifera | reverse complement strand
GTTACTAAAGTCAAACTTTTGCCTAAAACCTCAATTTTATCCCATCAAATGAGATAAAACCAACACAAGAGGTATAGACTAAAAATAATAGTCCTACTAGAAATATTTCACATATTCCAGAGTTAATTCAATTGGTGGAATTCCATTTTCATACTGCAACTTCAAATGTGGTCCCAAAAATCAAATATTTCAACATACAGGATTCCAATTACTATGGAATTCCAAAAATTCACTATGTTTTATCTTTGATTTAAGAACCAGGACTATAAAATAACCAAATATGACTTAAGAAAACTTTCAATAAGGTAAAACATTAATATTTATGGGAAATAAAAATTGACCTTCAGGGTCATTACAATATTTTTAGCTAGAGGGATATAAATTTGAGGCAGTGGCAATGAATTGAGTTATTAATAGATTGTGAAATGACTATTTTGCATCACCTTGGTAAAGCTAATGTGGTGGTTGATTATTTGAGTAAGAAATCATTAAGCTTGAGTAGTATTTCCTAATTCGAGTTGAGGTGTGACCACTAGTTAAAGATGTTTAGAATTTGTCCAACTATCTTATTAAGTTACGAACTTCAAATGATTGTGGAATTCTTCCTTTTTTGAGCCCTGTTATTCCTTAACGTAGTAGATTAAGGAAAAATAGTTTGAAGATTAGAAATTGGTCATCATTCGAGATAAGGTCTTAAGAGGTGAGGAAAAGGGATTGGTACTTGACCCCGAATATGGTTTGATAATTAGGGTAGGATCTATGTGCCTAAGCTAGGTGACTTGACTAGTTTTATCTTAAAAGAGGTACATTGTTTGAGGTATTCCATCCATCCAAGGGTAACTAAGATGTTTCATGACTTGACCCAGAACTATTTGTGGTGAAGCATGAAAAAGGACATAATGAAGTTTGTGGCTAGATGTCTATATTGTCAAAGAGTGAAGCTTGAGCATTAGAAACCTGGTGGTCTTTCTCGGAGGATGCCCATTCCTACTTAAAAGTGGGAGCATAATACCATGGATTTTATAGTGGCTTTACCTACCACCATGGGTGATTTTTATTTAATTAGGTGATTATGTACTGACTGACTAAGCCTGCTCATTTAATTTTGTCAAAGTTGATCATAATGTTAATAAGTTGGTTGAGATCTCTCTTAGTTAGATTTTCATTTGCATGGTGTCCTAATGTCAATTGTTTTTAACCGAGATTTCTTGTTCACGTCACGCTTTTGTGGGCACTACAGCATGGCTTGGTACTTGTTGGATATATGTATAACTTTTCATCCTCAAAATGATGGACAGTTATCATGACCCAATTTCTCGAGTCATGAGGACATATGCATCCACCATAGGAGAACCAACCAAAAAGTATGAAAAAGAAAAAGTAATAACCAAAAGTGGAAGAACATTTCACAAATATGGAAAGAACACTTGAAAGTCTAGTATAATAAATGAAATTCCCTAAACCTTGTAAACTAGTACATGAGCCTCTACGAAAATAAATACAAAGTCTGAAGTGAAAATGTAATATCTTTCTATAATAGTACAAATGAAGGAAATGGAAGATAAAGAGAGGTAAAGACAAGCTTCGGGCGCCAAAAGCCATCATCTATCTCAGATCATGACAATCATCACAATCCAGAATCAGCGACAAACACTCGTACTTAGATCTACACCAAAAAGATATAGAAGTACATTATGAGTACCATAAACAACAGGTAACCAGTGGCTAGGCCGACTAGGCTCATATAAGAAACAAAAGTAGTAAATATTAGATAAACAAGAAATGAGTCATAGAATTTAAAAGGACAAGCATAGGAAGGTAATGCTAGCTACAGATAAGTAAAGTAAATAAGGAACAATTAATAGAGCTAGCTAATAGCAGTAACAAAAGAACTCAACTAAAGAGGTGAAGACACCTGAGTCCTTGCAACAAATATTGAATAAAGAGAATGAATAAGGGCAGTATACCAATAACCTCAATAAAGGATGAAAGAGGAACACATAAACAAATAAAAAAGACACTTAACCAACATTTACTAGCCAAGGAAATTCTAAGTACTAATATGTAATAGTCATAAATGAAAGGTAGAAAATAAATGAATAGATGTAATTCTAGTTGCCACTCTCACCCCTTCTCATTCTATCAGAAGATACCAAACAAGAAGACAAGTGCAAAAAGTAACACAGACATGAAGCATGCTAAAGTAAAGGTTTACGCTCTTCCGCTAAAAGTCAATAGGCAATGTAGTATAAAAATCATGGAAGGAACTATCCCCTTATACCTACTACCTAATTATATACACCTCCCCAATCGCCTACGTACTTGGCCTTGGATGATAGGGTCCATGTTGCGAAGAACCCCCTATACTAACAATATTCTTAACATGATCTCTTACTTTATGGAAAAAGAGTTCTACTGTATTTGACATAAATCATATTCTTGGGCATCACGAGTCTAAAATAAGTCAAAAAGTTAGTATCCATCACAGGGTGTCATTGGGACTAAATAAGGTAATCGCTGATACTCTACGTCCGACATCGGACCGAAGCTATAAAAGCTAGCAAGGTCATGTTCCCAGTGATATTTTTAGGTCCTGGACTAAAACAATCACAAACAAGAGTACCCGGTGCCCGATGGATAATTAGGTCTTAGAATAATTTAAGCAAACCATAGAACATTGTATTTAGTAAACAGTACCCTTAAAAAAATTTGTATCAGGATTAGCCAGTAATACAAGAATCTATGTGATTATATTAGAATATCTATGCTCAACTCTCATTATCAAAATCTTGAAATATTACAAGTCATCAGTATACGATAACTAGCCCTTAAGGCCAAACCAATATCTGAAAACGGGCTCAATAAGGCCATGCAAGGTTCCAAAATCATCAATAATGGGCTCTTTGACATAAAAAGTGGGAACCAATGCATAAAATCTCAATAACACAATGATTACATGCATGAATAATATGAGCACAATCATAGTCAAGGATTACAGAATGACCTACCCTCCCTACTCAAGCTCGAAATCATTACAACAAGCATAGACAGCAAAATCAATGCTCGGGACTCACGAACATTCCCAATAATCTCTCATACTATGTTCCAAAGTCAATGCAGAACATTTAGGACACAAGGTAATTTATAATCAACGTATAACATCAATACCCAATAAATAACCAATATGACAAAGTGGACAGGGTAAAGGATACCGACCTAAAATTGCCAAACCAAGGATGCTAAATAGTACTATTATTTCCCATATAAGTGAAGTATAAGACATAATTTGTAGCCTACCTATCCTCTAATGAAAATCTCGTAAATACAATATACAAGATCCTCGAACTACTCCAAAACATCAATAATGTGCAAATGAGCTCAAACAATTGTAAAAGTAGAAAAAATAATGATCTAAATGTTAATACAAATCAAACGATACCCATATAGCATAGAAATAGTCAGGGTAAAAATATGGGTCAAAACAGGCCTACGGGCATGCAAACCCAAAACTATCAGAAAAGATACCAAAATGTTTCCCACATCGTAGGGAACTCATACCAAAAATTGGAGCTAAAAGTAGCAAGAAATATTCTTGAATTAAGCAATAAAGTGAAGAACCCACATTGAAAACTTAGAAAGATTTTGGAAGAAATTCAATGAATTTAGGAATAGAAACTTATGAAATAATAATGCAAAATGATTAACAACATTCCCCAATGCTTCCTAAGCTTAATAATGGAGACCCATGAATTTTCAAGTTCAATAATGGAGTTTTTTGAATAAAGAAGAACGGGAATTTAGGGTGAAATTTAGAGAAATTTGAGTGAAAAAGAATTTCTTGAAAGATGAAGATAACCACACCCCAGTGATTTCCAAGATAACACTAAATCCCAATTCACAAATTGAAGGAGAAATCAACAGATAGTGAAATGGCTAAAATTTCCATGCAACTAAGAAATCTGAAAAAGAGTTACCTGAAGGATCAGAATCACATAGAAGATATTTCAAAAGAGTTTCGGGACTTGGAGATGGTACAAAATACAGTTCAATACTCATATAAGGGTTTAGGACCAAGTAAAAAGACCAAAAAGCACCTAAATAACCCATTAGAAGCTTTTCTAGAACGGTCAGCATGGACCTAAGCACGGTCCATCCTGGGGAAACACAATCCGTACTAAACAAAAATGATAGCTTACAGGAAAAAGTTCAAATGGACTTTCAGAAATCGTTTAGAACCCCATATTGCAAACCATATATGTTTTTTTAGTGTGAAAAATATTCCATACTAAATGCAATTGACGAAATTGACATAGGAGGTCGTTTTCTGAGATATGACCAAAATAACCTTTACGGATCATAAAAAATTCCAACCGAACACTCAAAACGAGACATACACAACCGGGAACCAAAAATATTCAATAGCTGATGTCATAATTGGATTTTAACCTGAGACTTTAATCATCAAATTGAACTGAAGTCAAACTTTTGAACTCCCAAAACACATAACATGCACATAATGAGATAAAATCAAAATGAAGGCTTTCAAACACAAACTAAGAGTTCACATAGACCAAAATCCATATTTTGGAGCCAACGAAAATGTCAAAATTTGATTTTGAGTTTATTTAAAGAAATGTTTACCGGAGTCAACTATATTAAAAGTTAAATCTTTAAAATAAGGAAATGGACATAACAACAAATTAAATGATCCCGGAACCGAACCACCAGTCTTAATAAGTCATAGTCTTAATAAGTCATAAATAAATTAGGGTTACTATTGGAAAGCTTTAAGATGCAAGAAAATGCAAAAATATGGAAATGACCAGAAGTTCATTAGATCATTCATTACAAAAAAGACTTTCATTCCTTGGAAGTTCAAAGAAAAGGATAAATAAGTCATCAAACATTGAGCAAAGATAAAATCAACCACACAATACCTAAAACCAAGTGCTCGACACTCATTTAGGTCTAAACCAAGTAGGAAAATCCACTTATCTTATTGTTAATTAATACAAAACCCATTTATACAAGTTTCTCCATTTAGCTATAGAGATGTGATTACCGGTTTCCAAGGTATAATGGGCTCAGAAATAATGGTAATTGGACCCTGACCTCAATGTACACTCTCAGGAACTATAATGGAATAAGAGGTAAAGGGTTTAGGGTAATAATAATACAAGCTATGTTGGCAGAGAAAGCCCAAGGAGCCTACTTGTCGTCAAGCAAAAGCAGTACTACAACACACGATACTCAATTCGTCTAATGGCAAACGCCCTCGTATGGCCTAAAAACTGGCATAATAAGAACCTTCTCGTCAATATGAAGTTAATGATACAATTCATATCAAATCCTAAATTGGGCCTAAAATAATCCCGTGGGACCCGCTAATCGAATCTTGAAACAAACATCGCCACATAGTTCTCAACAACACCACAAACTCATGCTCCAAAAATGAGAATAATTCAAGTGAGAATTTGTCTTCAAATGCCCAAAAGGAAGATGGAAAAGATTCCAAACTTTACAACATTTATAAGAATTAAACAGAGGAATTAAATACAAAAATGAAGTCAGGAAGTCAACTTCAACTACGAGCTCCCAACTAGCTGACAATAAAAATTTGAGGAATTAACAAGAATCTATAAAAGACTCCAATGGAGGAGTCAACCATTTCCCTGAATTTTTCAACGTGAAGGATAGTACTAGAAAGGTGGAGGGATCAATAATTAACACCAAGAAAGCTTCCCCACACTTTAATCATGAACTTCCCAAAGCTTAGAATGAAGTTTTGAGTGAGAGAGAAGTGGAATTTGCATATGAAATTTCGAGGAAACTAATATATATACTGTCAGGCAATAATCCTTTGTGATAGCATAACATTACATCGCAATCGTGAGGCTTAGGATTTTGTCCTTCATGATTGTGATGGCCAAACTTATGATCATGATGAAGGGAAAAGAAGTGGGTTATGGTCGCGTCCAAAGATGTCGCGATCGCGTAGAGAGGAATGTTTGACCTTCGTTATAGTTGCCTCTTTTTCGTGATCACAAAAAAACAACAGGGGCATCTACCAGATGTTGTTTTAAAAGCAAAAACCAACATCTATAAATGACTCTGACACATGATATATTTCCTTCATGATTGTGATGGTAAAACTCACGATCATGATGAAGGAAAAGAAGAGGGTTGTGGTCGCGTCCAAGGATGTCGCGATCACGTTGAGCAGAAAGTTTGACCTTCACGATTGTGTGCCTCCTTTTCATGATCTTGAAGAACAACAGGGGCCTATACCAGATGTTGTATTGAAAATAAAAACAAGCATTTATAAATGACTTTGACACAACTTGGAATGTGTTCGGAGTTTGATACATGGAAATGAGATATGCAACCATACCAACAATATTATTCTGGATGCAACAGAAAGTTTAAAATCCTGGTTCGAGGTTGTTTAGGAGAAATATTGACCAAGTCAACAACCAAAATTCTTAATATCAACAAAATACCCCAAATCACACCGAACACCTCAGAAAGTGAACTAACACTCTTCCTAACATAAATTAGGTATTATGGAGCTGATGACTAGTTGGATTTCCAGTTCGATGCTTTGATCATCAAATGTTAACAAAAGTCAAACATTTAATTGTCGACCTTATGTTATCTCATCAAATGAGATAAACTCGCACCAAAAGTCATAGATCCAAACCAAGGGTCCACCTAGATCAAAGTTATGAAGCTAACAAAACCATCATAATTCGATTACGAGCTCATCTTGAAAGAATATTGACTGAAGTTAATGATTACATATGGTTTGGCTCTAAAATAGGTAAAATGTGATACATCTCCACTGAGCTGCCAGAGAACTGAACTACTAGCCCCAGATGGTCATAAATGACTTGGGCAGCTACAAAATGCTCTAGAGTGAAAACAAACATGTAAAACATAGAAAGTACCGTAAGGGTTATTACAACACCCACTACTAGAAAGGACTTTTATCCTTTAGAGTCAAGAAAAGCTAGTAAAAGAAGGAAAGTAAGGTACATAAATTCTTGAACAACTACGGATATTGCATTCACATCTCATCCTTGACCTCCCAGAAAGACTCCTCGATCGAACAATGTCTCCACTACACCTTAACCACAGGTATCTCTCTAGATCTCAACCTCTTAAAATCTCTGGCTAATCAGCAATCGGCTCCTCATCAAATTATAGGCTCTTGGCTAACTACACTAAATCCCAATGGAGCACATATGACTCATTTAGAATATAACACCGCAGCATCGACACATAAAATACCAGATGAACGGCTAAATATATAGGACGTAAGGCTAATCGGTGGGCAACATCATTAACTCTCTCTAGAAACTCAAATGGCCTAATATACATGGGGCTAAGCTTTCCCCACCTACCAAACCTCATAACTCCATGCATAGGAAATACCCATAGAAACACCTAGTCACTATTCCCCAAAATCTAAGGCACCATGTCTATGATTTGCGTAGCTCTTCAGCCTACTTGCATTGCCTGTAGTCTGTCCTGAATCATCCAAAACCGATCAAGGGAATCTCAAAGAAAATTTTTACCCTAGACTCTGGCCTTGAATCTATCAAACCACCCATTATGTGACCTAAACTGCCTACCTCACAATGCCTCAAACTATGCCATCTAAATATTGGAGTAGTAGTTGTTATTATATGTGAAATCTGCCAAGGCTATATGCTGGTACCACAAACAACTAAAATCCAACACATTGGCTCTCTACATGTCCTCTATGACCTGAACAGTCCTCTCGAACTGACTATCAATATGAGGGTGAAACGTTGTGCTAAGATGCACCTTTTTAGCCATGTCTGGATGAATAATCCTCTAGAATTAGTAGGTAATCTGTGTACCCCAAATGAGATAGAGGATACTAGATCTCATTTAATCGAGCCACCTCCTGAAGATAAATAAGATCCAAGCTATCTGAACTATAAGACGAAATGAATAGGGATGAAATATGCTGACTTAGTCAGCCTATCTATGCTAACCCAAATAGACTCATGGCCTCTATAAGTATTTGGGAAACCCAAAATGAAACATATAATCACAAGCTCACACTTCCAAGTAGGAATAAGGAGTCTGCATCAAATCGCTTGGATTTTGGTTTTGAACTTAACCTGATGGAAGTTCAAACACCAAGAAACATGCTCCATAATATCCCTCTTCATAACACTCCACCAGTACAGCTGATGCATGTCACACTACATCTTAGCTACACCTAAATAAATAGAATAGCTGAAGCTATGAGATTCATGAAAGATAAAATAAATGAACCTATCTACCTATGGTAGAAAAACCCGACCAATATATCTCATAACCCCATCAAAATAAATAGAATCCCTACAATCCTAACAGAACAACACCTGATCATAAAGGTACTCAAATGTTGACCCTCAAAATGACACTACTTAATCTAATGAAGTAGTGAGACTAAGCCTCAACACAGTACAAAACTCTCCTAGAGTCCTTCAAATCAAATCTAAGCAACCGTTTAGCCAAAGAATGGATTAATAAAGCCAACGGTCTCTCTAAAAAAAATAATGCCATCAAGCTACCTATACTGACTTCCTTCACACTCTAGGATTTCGCCACCACATTCATTTTTCTCGGATGGTATATAATAGTAAAATTGTAGTCCTTACATAGTTTGATCCATATCCTCTTACTTGAATTAAGCTCCCGATGGCTCATAATTTACTAAAGTCTATGATAGTCTATATATATCTCACACAAAATACCACACAAATCATACCTTCAGATCTTGAGCGCAAAACCGTCGTCTCAACTTAAAGTCATAAGTGGAGTAGTTATGCTGATGAACCATTATCTACCTTGATACATATGCAATAACACGACCCTACTGCATTAAACACACCTTAAGACAAAACCCAAAGCAACATACTACAAAGAAAAGCTCTGGCGCTCAATTCACAAGGTCAAGACCAGTGCTGAAGTCAACAAATCCTTAAGCTAAAAAAACTTTCCTCACACTCCTTAAACCACTAAAGAGGAATATCCTTCCTAGTCATCCTAGTCAATGGTGCATCTATCAATGAAAACCCCTCAACAAACCGTGTGTAGTAACCTTCTAACCTAATAAAACTTAAAAACTCAAAAGGATATGCCAATCTCGGCTAAGTATTTGTAAGGTCCACCTTAATCCCATCCTTGTAGAAACCACTTCACCTTGGAATGCTACAAACTCTAATAAAAAATCTCACTTGGAGAACTTGGAATAAAGGGTTGCTTTCTCAAATTATGGAGTACAACTCTCAAATGCTACTCGTTCTTTGATCTACTCCATGAATATACCAAGATGTTATCAATGAAATTAATAACAAAAGAGTCCAAATACGGCTTGATCACCCTATGCATCAAGCCCATAAAGGGGTCAGGGGCATCGTTCATCCCAAAATACATGACTGAGAACTCAAATGCCCATAAATTGTCTTAAATGTTGTCATTGAGATTTCCTCTACCCAAATCCTCATCTCATGATATCCTAACCTTAGGTCAACCTTACAAAACACTGCAGCACCCTAAATCTAATCAAATAAATCATCTATCCTCAATATTGGATACATGCTTTTAATTTTCATCTTATTAGGATGTTGATAATCTATAAACATATGTATTGATCTAACTTTTTTATAAACTAACAACATCGTAGCACCCAACAGAGAAACACTCAAATGAATAAATCCCTTATATAGCATATCCTAGAGATGAACCTTCAATTCCCTTAACTCACCAGGAGCCATATGGTATGGAGTAATCGAAATAGGATTGTTGCTCTACTCCAACTCAATAGCAAAATCTATATCATACTAGGGAGTAAGGAAAGGCAGGTTAGTTGTAAATGCATCTAAGTACTCAAAAACTATCGGCGTAGACTCGGGAGTAGGATTTTCAGCTCGAACACCACAAACATAAGCTAAATAATACAAACATCCTCTCACCACCAACGTCCTAACCTGAAGGA
>JBDJHY010294477.1:0-10018 GCA_039654485.1 Withania somnifera | reverse complement strand
GGACTACGGGGTTTGGTTCTCCTACTTGGGTATAGTAGGTGCCATCATGACTCCGAGAAATCGGGTCGTGACAGATAATGAAGAAGGTTTTAATATAAGTGTCTTGATTTTGTTAAATCTAATGATGTATGAAGATGATTTCCAAGTCTTTCCCACATATTGAAAAAGGTGAAGGTCTTTATTATAAACTGATAGCTTTTCTTAGTTCTATATGTTGAAGTTGGTGGTTTAGAGTCAGACTTGCCATTTTCATAATTTAAAGAATTGTCAGTTTTACTCTAGTGATGAGTTCACACTTTTTGATGGATATTAAAGTTAATCTTTAAATATTTTAATGTTTTAAGACACATTTATCTATTTAATATGAGGTTTCTACATTGTAGTGTTAAGTATATAATATGTCAACATTATAGTGGTCAGTCGACTTATGTCAGCATAGTAGAGGGTTGAAGTTTATTAATAAATAAAATTATTGCAAATTATTTCTTCTCTATGTTGAGAGTCAGGGTCAGAGTTCTTTATGTATAGCATAGCTGACTTCAAGATTTATACATTATTGTTGATCATATTGATATTGCATGTTTATGTTACCTTCATGCATACTCAGAATTTTTAATGTAATGATCGCATACTTTTGTGTTGCATGTCTTTCACAAATGCAGATCTTGTCATCCATTCGGAAGATTAAGGTTGATAGAACAACATTCCGGAAGTTAAAGATTTGGTGTGTCCTTACTTGTTTCAAGTTCCTAGGACGTTGAATTTATTTTTACTCTTGTAGTTTGAGTAGAGATGTAGATTTAGTTTTGTTCATTTATTTGTTACTTGGAGACTAGCTAGTAATCTTGTGCTAGCAGTCACATAATTTGCATAAAGAGGCTGTCAGATAGTGATACATTGAGTATTCAATTTGAGTTTTCATCATTCTTTCATTTATGTCGATTGATTGATGTGAGATGGGCCACTACAACATCATAGTTACATTAGGTAAATTTCTTCCGCTGAGTGTGAGAGTTAGAGCTAAGCATTAGCCAAGGGTCCATTCAAAGCTACTGAGGCAACTTAATGGCAAAGTGTTGGTTCCGCCTAGGGGGTAACTTCAAGGTATGACAAACTTGGTATCATAACATTAGGTTTAAGTGTCCTAGGGACCACACTTATAAATTAGAGGTTACTGAGTGTTTAGAAAAGTTTCCCTTTGTTCATATCTTACTTTATGCTATGGAGGTTTAACTGTGAGAAATATTTTCTAACTTGTGCTTTACGTTCTTCGAATCATGCTGCCCAGAAGAGCACCAGTTTGCAGAGCATTAAGCCTGACAGTTCAGAAGCCAGACTTAGTCAGATTAGACCCTTCAGTCTCCAATTGTCCTTATGATTCAGCCTCATTTCCTAATTCTTATTTTGTGGTGAGTTGTGTGAGTTAAATGGAGTGATAGCAGCAACAGTAGTAGTAATAGTAGAGAGACTTGGTTTATGATAGAATGATCTTAGAGTTAGAACAGCAAAGTCAAAAGTGTAGGAGTTGGAGTGTAGAGTAGTTGTTGATCAAGTATGGAGTTAGATGTTATGTGACTATTCAGGAGTAGTGGGATGGTATGTCCCTATGTGTTAAATAAGGAGTAATAAGTTAGTGTTGGGTGCATGATTGTGTGAGGAGGAGAAGAGGTTGATGGTTAGAAATACATGGATTATATTATGGATGAGTATGGTAAGGTTATGCGTAGGCCTGAATTTGTTAGAGTGGATGGTTGAGATTTGACTGTGTATTGTTGATTCTTACGGGACTAGTGTTACCCAAGCTGTGATTTAGTAGTTATAAGTATGAGTAGTGATGAGGAGTTGTATGTTATATGTGTTTAGTATTGAATGATAAGCTTGAACTCTAGATGAGTATCCTAGTGTGAATTATTGTAGGTTGAGGGTGGATATGTGATATTACTATGCTAGAAATAATGGCCACTTTTCAGTTTTAGCCTTTAAAACAAAGAAGTAATTAAGAAGTTATTTCATAGGAAAGACCTAGAAAGAATCTACGTGTGAAGGATTGTAGTCCTTAAAGAGGAATTTTGCATTCAGGTTCATAGTGTGTGCCTGACCTTACAGAGAGTTAGTTATAGCCCAATTCAGAGAAGAAGTCCTTAGACATATAACTTTAAGCTATCGACTTAAAGGTTTGATATGGTAAGATGATGAACCAATTTAATTCTTACGACTTCTTGACTCATAGCTTAAGGATTGCTGATTTTAGAAATAAGAAGAAGTAATGTTCTTGTGGAGGTAAAATATCAAAATCTTGCGGCTTAGATTAGTCTGATCCTATTATATGTTGTACCTTGCACCTCCGAGTTTTTCTTGAATGAAATAAGAGCATGTGGTTAGCCTTAGAAGTTTGTATCTACCAATAACCTAATAATAATCATAGATTCTAAAGAATAAAAAGAATAGGTTGGAATAGGAAGTGTCGTTGAAGGGCGATTGCTAAGCTAGAAACTGGCAGTTGTAATCCAATCCCATGCCTTCCCTATTTTATTAGTCTAGATAGGATGGATGACATGTTCGGACAATGTTATGTTGGTAGTTTACACCAAAGGCTTTCTATAAGCTCATGCCTTTAGTATATGTCAAGTGTACTTCCCTTGCATTTTGTATTTATACACCCTCTGTATATATATATATATATATTCCTTTGTGACCATACGATTTAGTTTATAAGCATAGCCCGGGGCAGACCAAAAATAATATATTCAGGTTTAATGCAGTTCACGCAGATGACATCTTATGCACATCTAGTTCAATTTAGCCAATGTCACGTCTATGATCAGTTAACTTCAGTCCAAGGTAATAGCCTTTCTATCCAGTTTTTCTTTTATATGTCTGGTGTATGTAGCATGTAGCATTAGTGAGTCCTATTGAGTTTTGTCATGTTTTATGTATGATGGTTCAGTTGATTGAGAAACTGTTCATGAGTGGTGAATGTTGTTTTAGTGGCTAGTAAGTCATTTATCATAGTAAATCCCCTCAGTGTCAGATTAAATCCTTCGTTTGAGGATAAATGATCCTAAGAGGAAGATAATGTAACACCTCAAAATTTAAGCTAAAATTTGAACTGTTCAACGTTCTTAAGTCCATATCCTATAAATTCCCACTTTTTACAATGTGATAAAATCACTCCTAAAGTATGGAGTAGTGTTTTACATGATTCGAGGTTATATGGAAAAGTTCAAAGATTCTCTACTGTCGTAGTTTCATATCATTTAATCCATGGGTCAAATATAAATGATCATATCTCCTAAACAATGAAAGATATATGAGTCTAGTTTCTAAAGCAATAAATCGTTTGTCAACTCGATAATTATTTAAGAAGTTATGAACATTTTATTAGAACCACCTATATTGCGTGATTGGGGTGTCGTCGTGCACTGTTGGTAGCATTGCTCGCTCACACACTTGCATACATTATAAAACACCCCAAAATCATGATATGTCACCCCAAGTCAAAAAATTAACCCTAGAAAGAGAAAATATCAAGATCCAACTTCCTCTAAAGTTCATTCATCATCAAAGGTAATATTTATCCTTAGAATGTTCAGGATTTCTTCATCTGAACGCTTGTTAATATCTTCCTATTCATGAAATCATAGATTTAAAAAAAAAATCACATCAAGATTTTTACAGAATTGAGTTCTTGAATGTTCTTCTTCTAAGATAGGTTTCTTCATCAAATACAAAGGATTAATTAGGTGTGTGGGACTTTAACTAGGGTCGTCTTCCACCCCTATGTCCAAACCCATCACTTTCAAATTAAGAAAATCATAGTAGAAATTTTTAGGGTTTTCCAATTCATCTGGTATTTCGTGATTACTCTTTCTTGCATATTCCTTGATGGTTAATGAGTACTTTCCATAAAGTCAATGTATCATATTATGAATATACATGTCCTTATGAGTTGGGGTTTGCGAATTTTCATGTCTATATGAGTTAGAGTTATGAACTTGCATGTTTATATGAGCTAGAGAGTACTGTTAGTAGAATTGTGATAGGAACATGGAAATTCTGAAGAAAATGTGAAAACCCAATAAATCTTGCATAAATCTTAAAACGTGATAAGTATTTATGACATTGTTGGCCTTTTTTGAAGTTACATTCATTATTAATTGAAGTCATGTTTTCTCAAAACCGAGGAGTCAAATTTATAACGTTGTGATAGAGCATGAATTTGGGTTAAGTATAGTATAAATTGATAAAACTATAATGATGAAGCAAATGTTATAGTAAGATTCTAAATTTATGATTGTTGATTGGCTATCACAAAGTCATGGGTTGAGTCTAAGATTTGTAAAGAGAAAGTAAATGATTGTACTTTAAAAATTAGTTGAGTCAACAAGAGAGCAATGAAAGTATGAAAGGATTGTTGAGTCAAGTCTATAAAGTGGATTCTTGTCGAAAGGCAAAGACAGGATTGATGCCTAATAAAGCTTAATGGATTGTGTTATTAGGATTGAGTAGTTAGTAATATGTATGTTGTCAGTCTTTGGAGTAGTATTAGCACTAAGAGGATTCAGGTATAAAAACCCCTATCCCATAGTCTCCAACATAGGAAGGATTCGACCTGGCCCAATTCAACATATTTGGATTTGTCTTGGTGGTACCACTAGGAATTTTAATTTTTCCTCTACCCTGGTGTTAGGCCTTGTTGCTATATTCACGGGGTATGTCGGTTATAGAACCACCCAAAGGTATTAAAGTATTAGTTTGAAGTAGAGATCACTAAGAAGATTTTAATATAAGTGTCTTGATCATGTTAAAGCTAATAACTTCTGAAGATGATTTCTGAATCTTTCCCATATATTGGAAAAGGTAAAGTTCTTTATTATAAACTGTCATTTTTGCTTAGTTCTACATGTTGAGTTAGTGGTTTAGAGTCAGACTTTCCATTTTTCATAATTGAAAGAATTATCAGCTTTACTATAGTTATGAGTTCACTCTTTATGATGAATTTTAAAGTTTATCTTTAAATATTTTAATGTAAAAGACATTTATCTGTTTAATATGAGGTGACAACATTGTGGTGTTAAATATATAATATGTCAGCATGATAGTGGTCAGTCAACTTGTGTCATCATAGTAGAGGGTTTAACTTTATTAACAAATGATATTATTTCAAATTATTGCTTCTCTATATTAAGAGTCAGGGTCAGAGTTCTCATGCATTGCATAGCCGAATTCATGATTTATATATTACTGTTGAACATACTGATATTGTCTGTTCATGTTACTTTCATGCATACTCGGTAGTTTCAATGTAACGATCGTATACTTTTTTGTTTCATGTCTTTGACACATGTAGATCTTGTCATCCTTCCAAACGATTAAGGTTGACAGATTCGCATTCTAGGAGTTAAAGATTTGATGAGTCCTCTCTTGTTTCGAGGGCCCAGAACGTTGGATTTCTATTAACTCTTGTAGTTTAAGTAGCGTTGTAGCTTTATTTTTGTTCATTTTGTTTTTGGAGTCTAGCTAATAATATTGTGCTAGCAATCATATAATTTGCGTATAGAGGCTTTCAGACTGTGATGTATTGTGTATTAGATTTTAGTTTTCACCATTCTTTCATTTGTATCTATTGATTGATGTTAGATATTCCACTACATTATCATAGTTACATTAGGTAAATTGCTTTCACTGAGTATTAGAATTAGAGTCGAGCATTGAGCCAAGGGTCCATCCAAGGCTATTGAGGTAGCTTAGTGACGAAGGATGTCAGTTCCACCTAAGGGATAATTTCGAGGAGTGACAAATTTCAGTTACTTTTCTTATTTAAATCTGAATTTAGTTCACAATCCGAGTTTAACATGCATCCCAACCTAAGAAAAAATGGTACTAAATTTAATATTAGCCAGTAGTGGTATAAGGAGTAATTGGCTCCTATAGTAGTGTATTTTGTGTAGTTTACTCTTACTAATATTTGGGCTATAAAAGTTACTGGGCTATTCGAAATTTAAAGTTTAAACTTGAAATAATATGTTCAAAGAAAAAACTATGAAAATATTGAAGAAATATTGAGTTGATTTAGTTTGGTTTGACTTCATTTTGTCAAAACCAAACCAAATTAATTATAGTCAGAATTTTTTTTCCAGATACCTAACCAAGTCAAACCAAACCACTGTCTATCTATCTGCTGGTTAAAACAAAAAATAAATCAATACAACGGCTTATAACTAGAAATAACAATTTCATCAACTGCATGTGTCAAATTTGAAATTCATGATAATATTTAACTTGTATGTTAATGTAGTTGTATAAGATTCTATGCAAGAGACAATATTGGCCAGCTGTGTACCCAGCTGATAAATAAGTATGTTATATAGTTTAGGAATCGGCAACTAATTATTCATTCAGTGCCAAGACATTGAACGTTTCCATGATGAGGATTATCTAATAAAAAAATAGACGTATATTGGCATTTCAATCTCAATTTTTCTTTTAAGGCTTATTCAAAAGAGAATTCAATACTTCTTAATTGTGAATATCTAAACTGGCTATTTATTGTTCAAGAATTGAGCTTCGAGAAGGAAGATGTAAAAAAAATTACCAGTTTAACCTTTTTTACTAAAATATGAACAGTTCAATGGTGTATATGAAATTTAACATAATGTTATTGACAAGCAAAAAAGATCCTTCAATTAAAATAGATAGCCTTGATCATATACGTACATTAGTTCATCCCATACTTCAATAATATTTCGATGCAGCGGTACGTAGGTAGAGTAGATTATTTTGAGTTTGATTAACTGGACAGAGGGAAAAGAAAATGAAAGAAAAAGCCATGGCATGTCATTTCACCGGGGGCTCCGGCAGTCACAGGTAGTACTTGCATGTCGGGACAAACTCACATAAAAATGCATCTAATATCCTATTTGTGTTGCAAATACTCTTAATTGTGGATATCAATTTATTACTCCAACTAGCAGCTCTACAAGCAAGTTCCTATCATAAGTTTTTAGCAGCTCCGAAAGCAGATTTCTATAAGCACTATACTAGCAGCTCTAAAAGTAGGTTTTTATAAGCCGCTTACTAGCAACTCTACAAGTAGCTTTCTATAAGAAGTTTTGCAAGCTGATTCTACTCTTCTATAAATAGGAAGTTATTTCAGTTCATTTGGATGGAAGTTTGAAGTTCAATAAATTTCAGTTTCTTTCTATATACTTTCCTCTGGTGTATTTACTTTATAATCTTTCATCTTGCAACATGTTATCACCACGAGACTCTGCCAGCTCGAGCAAATACTTTAGAATTGTTAAAGGTAAGTCGAATCTTCCTAAACTTGATTCAAGTTCGAGCACAACGACGATATGTACTAGATAGAATTTTACCTTGTTTTTGAATTCTCTAAGTTTTATAATTTTATTTTGAATTCAAATAAAAGTAATATATTTTCTTACAACTCTGGAAGAGTTTAAAAGAAATATTTAATATTTGACCATCAGAAATGGTTAAATAACATGATGCTTAAATTTTCTCCTGAAGTTATAATATTTTAATAATGGTTAATACCTATCATAATTTAATATACTTAAGATACGTTCAACTGATTGTTTCCATTCCTGAAGTATGAGAAGTTTTCCCAGAAGTGAATGTGATTACTATTTAATAAGACATATAAATACAAATGTGTCCTTTATTTGTGAAGATGTCATGACTCACCTAGAAGATGTAAAAATAATTGAGAAGAATTATTTTAAAATTTACCCTTGAAGTGGTACTATAAAATTTATCCGTGTAACGATAAATATGAAATTTACTCCTGATATAGCATATGTTACAAAGGAATTAGTAACACTTTGATGTACTAAAGAAAAAAAAGACATTCTCCAATTTTTCTACCTCGAATATGCTTCTGTAGCAGCAATACCGAGAATGGACTTTGAAAAATATTCTGAATTAATCTCACATCTTTTTGTTGTTGAAAAACATAACGATGTTCTAATGAAGAATCATGAAAGCTGACCCACTGGTTCTATCTTATTCCTTGAAGTGAATAAGGCAAACTTTCACCAACATGGAAGAGGCTGTGGCCCCGATCATGGTCATAGCCGTGGTCGAATAAGAAATGATAATCATAGTCATCTTGCACCGAATAAAAATCTTCAACACCACAGTGTAAGAAGAAGGAGAAAAACGAATGTCAATAATTTTTGGTAATTCGAAATTGATTGAAGGTTTCGGAAATGCTACTATATTTCTACCTAAGGGGACAAAGTGGTTATAAAAGATGTTTTGTTCTCTTTTAAATCCCCAAGAAACTTGTTAAGTTTCAATAATATCCGCCGAAATGGGTATCATGTTGAGACAATAAACGAAATGAATAAAAAATACCTTAGCATTACCAAGAATGTTTTAGGTCAAAAATATGTTTTAGAAAAATTACCAACTTTTTCCTCTGGACTATATTATGCAGAAATTAGTGCAATTGAAGCACATTCTATCATAAACCAGAAATTTAATGATTTGAATACTTTTATGTTGTGGCATGACCAAATAGGTCACCCTGAATTAATAATGATGAGACGAATCACTGAAAATCCAATTGGACATCCATTAAAGAACCTAAAGATTCTTACAAATGATGAATTTTCATGTGCTGTTTGTCATCAAGGAAAATTGATTATGAGGTTATCACCAATGAAGATTGGCATCGAATCCCCTAAATTTTTGGAACATATACATGAGGACATATGTGGACCTATCCACCCACATAGTGGAGTGTTTAGATATTTTATGGTATTAATTGATGTATCTTCAAGGTGGTCTCATGTGTGCCTCATATCATCTCGCAACCTGGCATTTGCGAAATTATTGGCACAAATAATTCATTAAGAGCGCAATTCCTAGATTATCCTATTAAAGTCATTCGCCTTGACAATGCTGGAGAATTTACATCCCAAAATTCTAATGATTATTATTTATCAATTAGGATAAAAATTGAACATCTTGTAGCTCATGTTCATACTCAAGATAGCCTTACAGAGTTGTTTATTAAGTACCTACAATTAATAGCTAGACCACTATTTATGAGAACGAAATTACCCACTACTATTTGGAATCATGCTATCTTACATGTAACATCACTTGTTCGTCTCCCACAGACTAGCTATAATAAATATTTCCCATCATAATTGATTTTTTTTGTCATGAATTGAATATTGCTCATTTGCGAATCTTTAATTTTGCAGTATACGTATCAGTAGAACCACCGCAGCATACTAAGATGGGCCCCCAAATAAGGTTAGGAACATATATTGGGTTTAACTCGCCCTCCATAATTCGCTACCTTGAACCATTGACAGGAGATATATTCACTGCTCGATTTACTGATTCTCGATTTAATGAAATAATTTTTCTATAATTAGGGAAAGAGAAAAAAAAAACCCATTAAAAGAGAAATTGTGTGGAGGGTTTCATCACTATGTCAGTTTGATCCACGTGCTCCAGTATGTGAGTAGGAGGTCCAGAAGATTATCCACTTATAAAGAATAGCAAATTAAATGCCAGATGCATTTATTGATCTAAAAAGAATAACAAAGTCACATCACCCTGCACCGAATGTGCCTATTCGAATAGATATTCTAGAAAAACCATCCACTAGTGTCATAGATTTTGAGTCCTAAAAATATCTGAAGAGTGGTAGACCATTGGGTTCGAAAAATAAAAATTCTAGAAAAAAAAGAGCGAAACATGATCAAAATGACACTGTGAAAAAATCTCACGAAGGGGTTCAAGATTTGATTAATCGTAATGTTCTTGCAAAAATAAGTAAACCAGAGACTCAAGTAAATGAAAAACTTTCAATAAATTCTACCCGTGATGGAATAAATTTAGATTGATTGAAAACTACGATGAATAATATTTTTTGCATATAATGTTGCACTTATTATGTAAGGTGGTGAGGATCTTGACCATCAAATATCGAGGAATGTCGGCAAAGAAATGATTGGCCAAAATGGCAAGAGGCAAT
>JBDJHY010294467.1:0-10019 GCA_039654485.1 Withania somnifera | reverse complement strand
TTAGTACAATTATTAAAGCTATAGACTCAGAGATAGCCCCATGGAGCCTACCTGTTGTCCGACGATAAGGCGCTGCAGCTTACGAATATTACTCCAGTGATATCAAACGATCTCCAATTTATCTGAAACATGCAAAATAGGATTCCATATATTAATACGAGTCCAACGGTGTAAAATATACTAAGTTCTGGACTGGGCCTAAAATCGAGCCTAAATTAGGCCTGCGGGGCCCGCTCATTAGATCTAAAAATAATTTTTCCATGTGATTCCCAAAGTGACTAGGAACCCGTGTTCCAAATTTGGGCACAAGTTGAGTGCGGGAAGGGCTCCAATATAGCTCAAATAGATTTGACTATAATGGGGTCAATGATGCAATCTTTATGGGATTAAACGTTGAAATTCGGTGAATTAATCATGCTACACAGCAAAATATACTCAAGGAATGAAGAATTATGCAATAATATTTGAATTATGACATGGGTTCATCAACTTCACCAATTGGGGTCATTAATGGAGGAAACTAAGAATTTCAAGAATTAAAACAAAGAAGAAACTTACCCAAATCGCATAGAAATAGAAGGGCAACACTTTGGGATTTTTCTTAGCCTTGGATTGATGTTTGGAATGGATTTTTTTTTATAGGAACTTGTTTAAAAATAAAGGTTTTTCTGAAATAAGAACTAAAGGTTGTGCAGGCCAACTGACAGGAAATTACTTCATCGCGATCGCATCATAAAGGTTCGCCATCACGTGAAAATGCTACTCGATGGCATAGAGAAACTGGGAAAGACTTCACCATGATCACATGAAGAGTATTTAGAATCATGAAGTGTAATGGATTGATGAATCACGATCACATAAAGATGCTCTGCGATCAGGAAGAGGGGGTCACCTACACCAGTTGTAGGTTTTTATAGCAAAATTAAAGAGAAGAAAATACTCTGAATTACCACTCCAAATGCATTCAGAGTCCAATTTACATAAACAAACTATGCACACCCATATGATTGACATTCCAAAAATCAAAATCCGAGGTTGTTTAGGGAAAATGTTAATCAAGTCAACCCTTAGGCATAAATTCATGATGTTTCAACCAATACCTAGAGAATATAATGACAAGTTCGGAAAATGAACCAACACCTTCACTAGCCTAAAATCACCATTTCGGAGCTATGGATGTGTCAGAACTCCAAAAAGACACTTTGAACACCAAAATACCACCCAAGCTCCAAATTAGGCCTTAAACTTTACTAAAATTTACATATGAGCATAAATAGAAAACGGAAAATCCAAAACATGAACTTGAGATCAATCTTGACTTTGTTTGGCATTCCGGTGATAATGGAACTATTGAAATTTTATTTTGAACTCATCTTAAAGAAAATTTGATTTTGGTCAATCAATACTTAGTTTTAGACTCTAAAATAGGTAAATTGAGATATTTCTCAACCGAGCAGCCATGGATCCATACTACCAGTCCCAGAAAGTCATAAATGACTTGGGAAAGGTATTGAAATGATCTAGAATGCTAAACGTCATGTGTTTCCCATAAATAACCATGAGGGTCATTAAAACTTCCATTACTAAAAGGACTTTCGTTCTTGAAAGTCAAGTAAAAACATGAGATGAATGGGAAGAGAAAGTACCTGATGTATCAAATAGTTATGGATACTTCTTCAACATCTCACTCTTGATCTCCCAAGTCACTTCCCCGATAGAAAGGTGCCTCCATTTCACCCTAACTATTGGAATCTCCCTGGACCTCAAATTTCGAACATCCATAGCCAAAATTTTCACAGGCTCTTCAACGAAGGACAAATTCTCATCTAGGTGCATTAAATCCTCTCGAATGCCATGAGACTCATCGGGAATATACCAAAACAATATTGAAACATAAAATACTAGATGAACGACTTAAAGCATAGGACGTAAAGCCAACTTGTAGGCAACATAGCCAACCCTCTCCAAAATCTCAAATGGTCTAATATACCTGGGACTAAGCTTGCCCCACCTACCAAACCTCATCACACCACGTATAGGAGATACCCGTAGAAACTAGAATGTAAAACGTCACGTATTTCCCATAAATGACCATGAGGGTCATTACAATCCCCTTTGAAGAAAAAGAAGAATCATCAAAGCCACATATAATTCATTCTTGAAAATATTCTATTGTCTTTATTTTCAAGGATCAAATACCTTGGGTTGGTCTACTTTCTTAAAATCTAGTTTCTTCAATCTGTAAATAGACTAGCCTTCAAAGAAGAGAATTATGCTCTTTTCGTCCTCTTACCATTTGTATTCTTAGATCTAATTTTAACAAGCATTATATTACTTAGTGTATTACTATGTAACAAAAAAAGAAAAGTGATAAAAATATATTTGAGCCATAGTATCAAAACAATCGAGTGAGGAGAAAAGAGTGAGGACTGAGTTTTACTTAAAACTCAGCAGGTTCATAACATTTCAGTTTCTCAAAGTATAGTGGAACCTATTGCATGGTAAGAGGACTGAATTAAGGCTCATATTGATACCCAAGAAGTATAAAACTATTATGTATTGATTTTCCTTTTTTAACTTTTATTAAACTTTTCTCTATCGAATCTTCATTCACAGTCGACTGAGTCTGTGTGATAGTTGACTAAAAAAAGAAAAAATTACAATTCACCTCCCTTTTGAACTTTCAGATGCCACCCTAGAACTCATAGGTTATCAAGAAAATTAAGTATGGATTTTAAAGAACTCAAATCTTGGAACTCAAGTCAAGAACTTACAATTACCTCTTTAGACTTAAACTCAACTCCTATTACAATTATTTAGTTCCAAACCTTCATAATCAGGTACGTGGAACTCCACAAAGGGTTTCCCTTCACCTTTGAACCCAACTCCTTATACTTGAATTAAGCTAAGAAACCAGATTTATGAATTAAAAGACTGAAAATTTGTTCTCAGATGGAAATGAGTTGGACAATAGCTCGTCAGGTGGCATATCATGAGTTGTGCTTTCAGTTCATGGGATAATGCCTAATAATTTAAAGTCTTGTTATGTTTCCATGAGTAAAATGATGATTTGTTATGTTTTCACGACCCAAAATTGAGTTGTTATGACACCTAAATTTTTCTTTTGTAGTCATTCCTAATGCTGGCCCAGATCAAATAGTGATGGGTTATTAACAAGAACCTAAAAACAAACAGAAGGAGGAGAAACAGAGAAATAATAGAACGACAATATAAAAGAATATATAAATATAAAACCAAGAATAAATTAACCGCCAAGACCTGGTGTCATGGATGTAGAACATCTATATACATGAATATACAAATATAAGAAAGGAAAACCAGCCAGAAAGGAAGTCAGCTGCTCACCAAATCTCCAAAGAGTACCATCTATTTCACTCTATTACGTTCATTGGAAAAACTCATACTAGTACCTATCTAAGGAAAAAATATAGAAGTGTATCATGAATTCCAAAACAACGGGTACCCAATAGGCATCATAGACCGACCAGGCATCAGTAAGTATAGATAAGTTAAAAATAGATCAAAGCAAGTAGAGTGATGGAACATAATAAATAACCCTGAAGGGAAACTACAATAGTAGCAAATGAGTGCAAAAATAGGGTTATAGTCATTAATAAATACGGTATCGGCTAATAAGTGAAAAGGATCCTGTAACTGGGTAGATCACACAGACATTGACTCGTTCACAAGCAATTCGTCTCCACATATGAAACATACCTGTAATCCCAATGTAACCAGTGCAAATAGGACCTAATGAAGTACAACTAACATCGGTAATGTAGTTACTGATATGACAAAAGGGTGGTAAGAAAAGTAGTCAACCACACTAAAGAAAGGAGCTTTGATATGTTCCATCTCTAGTATAGTCCCAAGTCAAAAGGGCTATAGAAGAAGTACAAATACTTATCATAGTACACCTTTCCTGGGATAATCCCGAGTCAAGAGGGCTATAATGCACAGATAATTACCAGTAAATTTCCTTTCTATGATGGTCCCGAATTGAGAGGAACCTGTGGAAGACTCGAACCACATACCATGGATAGAAGTATTGGAATGCCTCCTCTTTAGGATAATCCTAAATTAATAAGGACCCACGGAGGAATCGAACACCATACACTGAATCCAGAAGTTGACATGCTCCCTTTCTAGGAGAATCCCAAAAACAAAAAGACCCATAGAAGACACAAACCATATACCACTACTCCCTTGTATATACCTCCCCTAGGATACGTATCATGCTCCAAACATAATGACCCGAATCGACAGGGTCCATGGAGGGACTTGAACCCATAAGAAACGCCTCATAACCAAACCACCAGTAGTATAGTCATCACAGTAAAGGTGCTAACACTAAGTCTCAATTCATATATCATATCTCGGATTGTCCTAAGTATTGACATATAGGCACAACTCATATCATTGCAAGATTCTATGATCGTCACACATGTAGTATCCCAGATCATGGAATTCATAAGGGGATTGTTTCAAATGGTGGAGTAAGATAGTGTTGAACTGCTCATAGGAGCAGATACCAATCACATAAGTACAAGGAACCCATTTCTCATCAATACCTTTGACGAAGCACAAAATAGATGCCAATCTTTGGAAAAAAACATAGTCTTTTCAAGTCCCACCATGATCTCAAACCCCGACTAGCCGCACCGAAGGTACAATAAATGCCCACTAGCCCAAGTACACACGCATACCAAAAGAACTATAAATCTATCATAACTCAGCCAAACGCCCAATACCCCCGAATTTGTACCAGATTAGGGAAAAAATATCCCCACACCAGGCTACTAAGTACCCAAATTAGTCCTTTTTATCTAGGTACAACACCATCTCAGAAGGAATTCAATATGAACCTAGCTATGACTGGCTAAGTATGAAGTCATCATGTAAGGAAACGGAGTTTCCAACATAGTTGTACCCTGCTAACTGTGGCCTAGAGGCCACCCTTTTCCCAATCATACACACAATATTTCAAACAGAACATAAATAATCAGCCTACCTAGATCTAATCTAAAGCCACCATCCATATTGAGGGATAACTGCTAAGCTCCGATCACTAGTTTAATCCCCTCCGTAAGCTCACTACAGTTTAGAGTCTGCATATGAAAATACATATCAAAGGTGTTACTCCTCCCCCATCCATACTATGATCTAGAGTCGGCGTAAAATATGGGTTGGCAATACGTCCCCAGGGTAAAGTAGTCAAGCTACAAGAAAGATAAATAGGTCATAGGGTGGATAAATAAGTATATCAGGGCCCAAATAATTATCCCAACCCCAAGTTAGCATTTTATGCTACATATACTATACTAATACCCAGCCAAAAGAAAGTAGATTGCAGCCTACTGGATTCTGATGATGTCCTCAAAAAGCATGTTAGAACTACCCAAATTCATGTATGAAGCTCGTGACTACACAAGACTAGCAAAAATATAACCAGCATGTCAATACGAGTAAAGAACCATATTGCTATATAGATAGTTGGGTTGAAGTCCTGGCTAAAATTGGGTCTATAAAACCTAATATCGTAGAAATTAATAATATTTATCCCCACGTGTAGAGAATAACTTGTACATCATACAATATGAAATAAAGCTAATATTAGCGATAGAATCAAAAGTTATAAGCCTTGAAAGTTTATATTTAATAGAAAATACTATAATAAAAGCAAAAGCATGAGTACCCTGTATAATTAGGAATAGAATAATGGAAACACGTTTCTACAAATCAAAACTATAATATAACACTTCAAAGGACCAAATATAAGCTTGGGGGAGGGAGATTTTTGCCTAGAACTGATGAAAAATGGAAAAAGGGATGCATGACTATTTTTATATGCCCTGGCTGACAGTGGCACGATCGTGCCCACCCAGCATGATGGTGATGAAGAAGGTCCTTGGGAGGCGACACGATCGTGTCCTTTTAGTGAGATTGTGAAAAAGAGTAAAAATCTAGGACTTGGAATGATCGCGTTCCCCTGGCGCGATTGCGCTAAAGGCTAGTGCTGAAATTTCAAAACAGGCTTCTTTAAGCATAAAATAAAATTGAGGTCTGACTTCGTCAACCCATATATGAAATCTTTATGTAAACAATATTCCACACACGTGAAAATAGTATTTAGAATCATATAAACCATGTAATTCCCAAAAGGGGCATAATTTCAGGAAATTACACCACAACAACTGCGGGGGATCCAACCTAATGATCTCAGCAAGTCACAAATGAATTAGGGAAGTTACAAGCATGCTCTAAATGCAACGAAGTTATGAAATTATGATAATGATTTCGAACGTCATTAAAACATCCCCCACCATAGGAACTTTTATCCTTGAAAGTTAAAGAAAAAGAGAAATACCTGGAGAATCAAACAACTACGGGTACTGGGCTCTCATATCCCTCTCTATTTTCTAGGTAGCCTTCTTGACTAGGTAGTAAGTCTAATGAATTCTCATTATGAGAATATCTCTGGATCTGAGCCATCTCACATCTTTGCCAATAGTGGCCTCAGGTTGCTCAATATAAGTCAAACAGTCATCCAGGTGAACTGTCCTAGAACAGTGTACAAGGAAAAGACCTGATAGATAATGACAAAGCATGGACATATGAAACATTGGATGGATAATGGCCAACTATGGAGCTAGGGCTAAATTGTAAGCAAGTTCACTGATCCACTCTAGGATCTCGTAATGCCCAATAAACCTAGGGATAAGCTTTCCCTTCTGACCAAATCTCATAATGTCCATCATGGGAGACACTCGTAAAAACACCATATTATGACAGTAAACTCCAGAGGTTGGAGCTTATGATCTGCATAACTCTTCTAGAGACATTGAGCTATCCACAGTTTGTTCTGAATGACTAGAACTTTCTCTATAGCATCTCGAATAAGGACGTAGTCTGAGGTAAAATTTCAACGCTACTGTACCAAACTATTGAAAATCTGCAATGCCTACCATAGAAGGCCACAAACGGTTCCATATGAATGCTAAAATGGTAACTTTGATTATAAGAAACTCTGCTAAAGCTAAGCACTGATCCCGGTTACCCCCAAAGTCAAAGATACAAGCCCGTAGCATATCCTGGAGTACCTGGATAATCCTCTTGGACTGACCGTCTGTCTGTGGGTGGAAAGATGTACTCAGAGCTATCTTGATATCCATATTATTTTGCATCGTCCTCTATAATTACGAGATAAACTGTGTACCGTAGTCTGATATAATGGAAACTGGCACCCCATGAAAATAGAAAACCTCTCTAATGTATAGAATCTCAAGCCTCTCAGCACCAAGATAAAGCAGGTAAAAAGTGCACAGATTTGGCCAATCGATCCACAATGAACCAAATACAATCATGACCCCTGGAAGTAAGCAAGAGTCCCGAAATGAAGTCCATGGTGACCTTTACCACTTGCTCTCAAGAACAGGGAGTTGCTACAACAAACCACTGGGTATGCGTTGCTCAACCTTCACCTGCTGGCAGTTTAAGCATTAAGAAACAAACCTAGTAAGATCTGACCTCAAACGACGCCAACATTAGTGCTATCTTAAATCTCTACACATCTTTGTGATGCCTAAATATTTGAAATACCTAGTATAGTGGGCCTCACGAAGAATATTTTGAATCAAATCATCCAATCTAGGAACAAAAATATGGCTTCCCATCCATAATACCTCATCAGAGTCTACTGATGCACCATTGTGATCACTCCTCAGAATACATATCTTGACTACGAACTAAGGACCTATCCTCATACTGTTGTTGTCGAATCTGATCAAACAGAGTTAGTCTAGTCATAGTATAAAAAAAGACTCTACTCGGATCTAGTATGTCCAGCCAGACCAAATTCTGAAGACTGAATGTCTAAGGACAACAACTTCTTTGAAATAGAGATAAAAGCAAAGTTGCCCATACTAATAGCCTTTTGTCTCAGCTCATCTACAGCTAAGTTCGCTCTACCTAAGATTAAGCTCCTTATGGCTCAAAATATACTAAGTACTATGATGATAAGTGAAAATCTCAAAATAAACCCCGTAGAGGTAATGTCTCCAAATCAGCAGCGTGAAAACTACCACTGCAAACTCCAAATCATAGGTGGGGTAGCTATGCTCATGAGTCTTTAACTGACATGAGGCATATGTAATAACACTGCCCTGCTGCATCAGTACACAACCTAATCCAATACCGTATCATAATAAACAGTATACGACTGGCCCTTAATTAAAAGTGTCAATAATGGTGCAAAAGTAAGCAATTCCTTAAGTTTTAAACATCTGGACTCACAATCCTTGGACAGCCAAAAGGGAACATCCTTCCAGGTCAATCTCGTCATAGGAGCTGCTATGGATAAAAAACCATGCATGAACTATCTATAATAACTGGTCAACCTGACATAGCTGCGAACCTCGGATGGAGTGGTAGGTCGAGGCCAATTATGAATGGCTAAAACCTTAGTTGAATCTAAAATGATACTAGCTGAAGATAAAACATACCCCAAAATGAGTTTAACCAAAAGTGAAACTTTGAGAACTTCGCATACAACTGCTCAGTCCTCAAGGTATGGAGCAAAACTCTCAAATCCTCCTCATGCTGCTCTCCTCTATGAGAATATACCAGTATGTCATCAATAAATACAATCACAAAAGAATCAAGGTATGGCCTGAACACTCTAGTCATGAGGTCCATGAATGCAACTGGGGCATTATTCAACCCAAATGAAATAACCAAGAACTCATAGTGCCCATACTGAGTCCAAAAAACTATTTTTAGGATATCCCTAGGTTGAATTCTTAGCTGGTGATAACTCGACCGCAAATAAATCTTTAAGAACACTACTGCACCCTGAAACTTTTCAAACAAGTCATTAATTCATGGAAATCGATACTTATTCTTGATGGTAATTTTGTTCAACTACCTATAATCAATACACATATGTATAGTACCATCTTTCTTGTTCACAAAAATACTGGAGCACCCGATGGAGAAATTGGGCGAATAAAGTCTCTGGAAACCAAGTCTTGTAACTGAACCCTAAGCTCTCAAAGGTATGTTGGAGCCATGTGATAAGGTGCAATAGCAATAGGTCTGCTACCTGGCTCAACCTCTATAGAAAAATCAATAACACGCTGGGGTGGGATGCCAGGTAGATCATTAAGAAAAACATCAATGAACTCTCTGACCATGGGTACACTCATGTGAAGGAGGTCAGCACTCATATCATGAACATATGCTAAATAAGAAGTACAACCCCTGAATGAAAAATCTATTGTCCTGTATACTAGATAACACTGACATCAGAGACTGGCTAACAAGCTCTACCAAACTATCGAAGACACACAGGGTAATTCAAGGTCTTGGAAAATAATCCAGGATCGTATGATTAAGGGATAACCAATTGATGCCCAGAATCACATCAAAATCAATCATGTTTAGAGCCACAAGATCAGCCCGAGTGTCCAACCCCCATACTGTCAAAAAAACTAGGTGAATCAGATCTACCATAATAGGATCACCTTTAGGAGTTGCCATACTCACAGGTTATAATTAAAGGGTCACATAGGATTCCCAAATGGTGCCCAAAGTAAATAGACACAAAAGAATATGTAATCCAGGGTTGAATAATACCAAGGTAGTCTAATGACAAAATAATACATACCCAAAACTAAAACATTAGAATCCCCTGCTCGGGCTCTAATCGATATGATATAAAACTGACGGCTCTCAGTGCTCCACTGACCTCCCCCCTTCTTCTCGCTTCCTAGTTCCTTCACCCCTACCATGATCACCTAGAGCTATGAACTGACCACCTCTGGGCGGTGACGGTACTGTCTGTACTGGTTCTACAGTCATAACTATTTACTGAATAATTGATACCATAGGGAACTCTCTAAAATAGTGAACTATCTCACTGCATTTATAGCAACCCCAACCTCGGCATCGACCAAAATCACTAACTGGACACCCTAGCCACCATAAACCTGAACCCAAAA
>JBDJHY010294446.1:0-10019 GCA_039654485.1 Withania somnifera | reverse complement strand
CTGGAAAGCAGTTGGACTCCAAAAGAACATCCATCCTAGACACAGATTTATTCTATGGTTAGCAGCATGGGGGAGACTTTCAACTGTGGACAAACTCACTAGATTTGGAATAAATGTGAATCCTGAATGTGCATTCTGTGGGCTAGTAGTGGAAACTCTCAGCCACTTGTTCTTTGATTGCTCAATCACAAGGAGGTTATGGAGTAGATTACTCAACTGGATGGGTGTACAAAGGGTAGTAGGGCAAGAGGAAATCAATTGGATCTGTGGCTGGGCCAGAAAGAATACAGGCAAAGGAGCTTTGATGAGCTGTGTCTTTGCTATGTTGATCTATGTCATAGGGAGGTTAAGATTCCAGGCTGGACATTTTGACTGTGATAGAATATGCAGGGACATAGCTGTATTTGTTCACATCAGAGGAAGACACTTACAAAGGTGGCAGACTATGCTTGCAAGTATCAACAGGATAACATGAAGGAGACTGCAGCAGCTGATGTTAACTAGTTTACAGTTTACATTATGTTTTGTTATTCTGTTTACTAAATGTAGTTTGTTAGCTAATGTCTGTTTTGGTTCCTTGTAATAGCAAGTCTAGCTGAGATGTAATCACTGAGAGAGCTAGTGGTCAGCAGTAACTCTGGTTCGTAACTCTCTTTGGTATCAATAAAATGCTTTGTTTACCAAAGAAAAAAAATTATTTTGTTTGATTTTCAGGGTTGAACCAAAAGTCCACCAAAGGAGCTTGAAGAAGGAAAATGAAGCAAAAAGGTGAGGAAAAGGATAAAAAGAGGGATGGCATTGCCCAGCAAGTTTGGCACGCCGCCAAACTGCTTGGTGCACAGCCAAAGTGAGCAGGATGAAGCTTTATGGATGAAAGTTTGGCGAGCACAGATTTCAGTTCAGTGGGTCGCCGGATAGTTTGGCAATGATGTGTTTGTCGACAAACTCAACAAAACAAGTGTGAAGGCTCAAGGCGTGAAGGCAATTTGGCGATGCTATGGCACATTCGGCGCATCAGCGAAGAGTTTGGCGAGCCTGATCGACTAAGCCAAACACTCACGATGGCATTTTGTAAATAGTTTTTCTCCATTTCTCCTTCAGTTATAAATCGGATTTTTCGACTCCAAATCCTAACTTTTTGGCTACTTTGAAAGCTGAAAAGCATAATCATACTCTTAAATTTGGTATTAGCTGAAAAGCATAATCATACTCTTAAATTTGGTATTAGCTTTTATACTGATTTTCTACATTAGAATTCATCAATTTCGTGTGGATTATTCAATCTAATGGTGGATTTGAATGATCACTTTGGTATAATTTCTTATCTCTTACTATGATTAGCTAAATTTCCAACTTAAGGGGGTGAGATGATTGGGTTGTGATAAATGTATGGGAGTGATTATTTGCCTTCCTAATTGATTATGTGTTGTGGGATTAGCTAGTATTCCATGTTTTAATTTATGATTAGAGGCTACAAACTCTAATTGAGTTTAGATCCTTTATCTTACTTAAAAGGGGGATAAGGGTGAGGGATATTAACTAAAAAAGCTTGATTTACATCATTTAATAACAGATCTTCGAGTTAAGGATGCTAAATTGAGGAATTAGATTGGTCATGATGGGACACATTGGAGTTTGAGAAAAACCCCTATCTGATATTTGATGTCTAATTGAGAAATTGGCATTAATATCTAAAATCTAGCTCATCCACAACTCTAACTGAATTAAGGCAAACCCCTAAGTTAGCCTTGGCATTAATTACAACTTCAAGTATCAAATCCAACTCTCTAACTTGACAAAACGTTCAAAAGTATTTGAAAACATTTTTGACAAAACCCCCAAATTTATTTTATTGTTGTTAATCTGTCGCAAGTATTTAAAACACTGGAAGGTGAAAATAGGCTACTCGTTCCCTGTGAAATCGACCCCGACTCCATAGTTGAGTGAATTTATCGACAATGACCACACACGCCTTCTAGGTATAATTGAGTGTTTTCAATTTTGCACCATTGCCGGAGAGTGAAAGTCTAACTATCCCTTTATTTAGTGTTTTAAGTCACTTAGGTTCTGCTTTTTGTTTATATTTACGTTTTTTGTTTTTTTTCTCATTTCTAGGTGATGACATGAGTAACCACAAGAGTGACACCGCAAGTTACGATGAAACATATGGTGATGAGAATCATATGCATGAACTCAAGACAACAAACGCACTTCGCTTACCATCTACAAAAGGGAATGTCGTCTTCCATATGACAAACACCATGTTACATTTATGCGAATGAAGGGGCTATTCGGGGTCAACCCCATGAGCATCCACACTCATCTCAAAAATTTTGTTGAAGTATGCAACCCCTTCATTATTGCCAACATAAGTGAAGAGTATCCGAATGAGGCCTTTTCTGAGGTGAAGCAACATAATGGCTTGGAGAGTAGTTTAGAGGGTCGATCACGTATTGGGATGAACTTCAAAAGGCCTTCTTTGACTGTTTCTTCCCACCATCTCGAATGTTGCACCTTTGGGATGAGATCACAAACTTCTGACAATTAAACAATGAGCCCATCCATGCAACTTGGATCCGACTCAAGATGAAATTGATTTAATGCTCGACTCATGACTTACCAAACAAGGTGTTCCTACAAGCAGTCTATAGATCTTTGGACCCCTTCAATTAAACTATAGCAAACAATTTGGTTGGAGGATCTATGATGGACTAAACTTTCACAATGGCTTCCACTTTGCTTGACCGGATGACTGAGGCCAATAGAGCTTGGCACACTTGGGATGTCGATGTGGTGATAAGCGCTCCTTTCTCATCCCTGAGTGCTAAGGATGTAAGGGAAGAAGAGCAAGTGTGAATATGGCAAAGTTGATGACACACATTGACCTCACCAAATATGCCACGGATGTGGGGACAAAGTGTGAATGTCGTAGCAAGCAAGGCAAGTCGATCTCATGAAAATGCGAAATTTGAGGCCCTACATGAAGAAAGGTTCAATTCTTGACAAACCAAGGGCGGGTTCTCGACCTACCTCAAACGCGAGACGGGAATCAAGGTTGGAACAAGGAACAACATCGTGATTGAGAGACAAGGATAGGGATAGACATCAGCATGATTGTGACCTAGATTGGAAGGATTCCAACAATGATGGGGACAGTTATGTGCCTCCTAATGACAGAGCCAAACTCAAGAGGTCGAAAGTTCTTCCACAAATGCTAGTGGAAGATATGGTCTCTCGAATTCTTGAAAAGGTGGACGCTACATACAAAGAAATTAAAGAGATGAAGGTCGATCTTTCCACAATGAGCCCCGGTATCTTCACATGCAGTTACCATAAAGCAACTCCAGGCTCACATTTGGCCAAACTTCACTCAACTTAATCCAAGACAAAAAGGAGTGCTTCATGTGACAGTGGTAAATCCAAAGGACAATGCTCATTGTATAGCTATTGCCAAAAGAAGTGGAAAAGTAAAGTGAATACCCTTATAGTGATGAATGATAAAGATGAGAATGGAAAGCCAAAAGACGTTGATGATGTGAATGCAAAAAAGGAAGAGAGGTAGTCTATTCCTAAGCCATTGCCTAAAGTCAAGCCTCTGTTTCCTCAAAGGTTGAAGAAGAAGGATGAAGATGCTCAATTCAATAAGTTCTTCTCAGTGTTCAAAAACCTCTCTTCTAATATCCCCTTGATCGATATACGACTCCAAATGTCGGGGTGCACCAAAATTATGAAATACTTGGTGACTAAGAAAAGATGTATAGATTATAAAACCGTGGAAGTCTCGCACAATTGTAGTGAGATTAAGTCTAGTAATTTGGTCGTGAAGAAAGAGGATCTCGAAGCATTCACCATCCCTTGCACCAACGGAATGTATCAATTTGCAAAGGCACTATGTGGATGCAAATATTAGTCTACTGTATTTTTCCATAAGCGCTTCCTGAATAGATTCCTTTCTCTTCCCCGTACACCGAACAAAGGAAACCCTGGCTTCATTTGGCTGACTCTACCTCTGTGTAAGTGACCAGCCAAGATCGAGAAGTTGATGATTCCTACCAAGAATTTGATTAAGAAGTTGGGGCTCGAATCTCCAAAGCACACGACGATGATGTTACTTATGGCAGACCGGTCCATCAGAATACTGGTTGGAATTTTGTATGATGTTTTGGTTAAAGTGGACAAATTCATCTTCCCCACTAATTTTGTTATCCGTGATTGTGAGATTGATTTTGAGACCTTTTCCTGCTACCGAAAGAACATTGGTTGATGTTGAAAGCACGGAGATGAAATGTAGGATCAACGATGACGAAATAAGTTTAATGTTTTTACAAATCAGTGAAGCAACCGAGTGACCTCTGAGTTGTTTAGGTAATTGATGTTATGGAAGAAATGGTGGCTTATACTTCGAAGATAGATAGTGTAGGAGAATCGTTGGCGACGGTCTTATTGAATTATGATTGTCATTACATTGTGGATTAAGATGAATTAGTTGCATCTTTGTAGGGGTTGGGTACTTATCCCAAGAATCCAATGAAGCTTGACCTCGATTTAAGAATCGGGAAAATCCACCCACCAAACCATTCACAGAAGAGCCACCAAGTTAGAGTTAATGGCCTTCCCTTCACATCTTCGATGTGTTTTGGAGACATGAGAACACTTTGCTCGTCATCATTGCATCTGATTTGGTAAAGTGGCAAGTGGAGGCCTTAATGTCCGTATTGAGAAAACTTATCAAAGCCATTGGGTGGATAATTGCCAATATTATCAGAATTCCCCTCGATACTTGCACCCACAAGATTCAATTAGAACCCGATTGTCGTTCCAGCATCGAACACCAAAGGAGGTTGAATCAACCAATGCAAGAATTTGTCAAAAGAATATCATAAAGTGGTTAGATGTGGGAGTTGCGTACTCAATTTCGATTAGCAAATGGGTTAGTTTCCAAAGAAAGGAGGAATGACGATAGTGGTAAATGATAAAAATGAACTTGTTTCATTGAGGATGTTACGAAAAGGCGTGTTTGTTGAATTATAGGAAGCTCAACTTATGGACCAAACCGGATCACTTCCCTATGTCTTTCATGGATCAAATGCTTGACCGGTTAACCATCTAAAAGGTTTGGTATTACTTCCTTGATGGCTACCCCGGCCATAATCAAATTTCAATTGCACTCCAATAACAAGAGAAGACAATGTTTACGTGTCCTTATGGGACATTTGCTTTTAGACATGCGCCATTTGGGTGTGTAATGCACCCACCTCTTTTCAAAGGTTATGTTGTCTATTTTCTTGGACATGGTCGAGGACATAATTGATCAGTAGATACAGATGGTACAGCTGGTCCTTGCAAGGACAGCTCTAACATTGGTTAGATTCTGTTTTCTTCTTTTTCTGTGGGTAGGTTCAACAAAGACGTGATTTCAATTAGAGCCTCAGCTAGAAGATAATCCCATCATCTTCCAATGACAGAACCTCTGTTTTATCCGTTATCTTATAACTTTATCAGCAAACACAACATCTGGTAGTTTATAACCTAGCAAATTAGCAGTGAGGTAACAAATAGTTGTGGCCTCAAAATCTAAGCAATCTAATCTATTGTGTTTACTCCCTGCTCAACATCCTGTTTGTAAAAAAGTATAGTAATCCTTTCTAGATTTGAAGCTCACTAATTTGACCAATCCTGGGCAGAGTACAACCCTTCTGGTGACTACTACTCTTTTCACCTAACCAGAGAATAAAATCATGAATACCCACATTGAGAGTAGTCATCGAAAAACATAAATCAATTCTATTTTCCTCAATAACTTTAGTATCAATAGGGCTCTTCCTTGGACTTCGCGCATAGCGGGAGCTTTAGTCCATCGGACTGCCCTTTTTTAAGAACTTTATTAACAACAGGGACTGCGTGAAAGATACCAGGAGAGTAACATAGCAGAAAGCACAAGGGTAGTTAAAATAGTCATAAGATTATTCTATTCCTATATAATTAATCAGTAAGGTTTAGGAACTAAGGGAAATAGTAACTTTTACAGTCTCCTCAACGCAAAAGCCAAAATCACGTAGATGGAAGATGTCTCAACTCTCAAATGACCTAATATCTCTCTTAGGATCCATCCTGACTCAGGAAAATTTGAAGGCAATGCAAGAAAAGGTTCATATATGCTATCCCAACTCATTGAAATTGTTGGTCTACCTACACTACATCTAGTATTTTCCAGGAATCTTCTTAACTTGTTAAAGATTTGTATGTGTAGAAAATATTGCAGATCGCTCATAATTTTTCTTAAAAATCAAAAGATTGTATTTGTAAAGAGTCTCCAGATCTAGATGGAAAACAAGATGGATATTAAGGATTTATCTATCCAACTACAACTATGTAGGGATTAAGGAGCAGCTGTTTTAATGGGGAAACGAGAAGCATTAAGCCTGAAGGAATAGCAAAGGGGTAGATCATTTGGTTTTTGAAACTGTAAGTAGTGGACTCGTCTATCTCCTACCACAAGGAGGTAACAGGAGCTGCTAAAAAAGCACGGGAGGGAATTTACCCTCCTTGTAATAAAATTTGTTCATGGAATCTTATGCCTTTCACATATTTCCAAGTATAGAGAGTAAAACGAAGTTTTATCAGGTGATATAGCACCTCTCCCAACTTCCTTATAGTCCAAAGACACGCTGGTCGGACTTTCTTTGGATTCACCTAATTTAATCCACACTTTTTTGTCATTTTCTAATTCTGGAACAAGTGGTGCTTTCTCCATGATATTAATACAGTGTTCAAAGAACAGCTCTTATCAGTCCCTAGTCATAAGGGAGCCCACAAAAACAAAGAATTCCCGTCTCCAGGATAACAACAAAATGTTCAAAGAACAGCTCCAATCAGTCTCTAATCATCAAGGGCTTCAGAGACCAAGAAATGACAATTGTTGACACTCTAAAAGGTAAAACCAAGGGGTTGCACCAAAGGATGTGGCCTAGTGATCAATGAAGTGGGTTACAGGACCATGAGGCCAAAGGTCTCAGTTCAAATCTCAACAGAGAGAGAAAAAAACACTAGGTGGTTCTTCCCATCTATTCTAACCTTGCTGGACAAAGTTACCTGATACCTGTTGCTGGTTGGAGGCGGCAGGTATTTCGTGGATTTAGTCGAGGTGCGCGAAAGCTAGCCCCGACAACCACGGTCATAAAAAAAAAGAAGGTAAAACCAAGGACCAAAATTTTAGGTAAACCCATTATAAGAGGTTTTCCATAAACCTGCATCAGCATTCCAAAAGGCTGCAAGGCCTATAGGTGATACATTTCTGAAAGAGCAACACCGCCATACAATTCTAGCGTAGCATTTATCACTTGTGAACTCCTTGAAAATAGCAGTTTGGCCATCTGCTGGTTCTTTTTCTGATATAAATTGTATTCCTTATCCCAAGGTGGGATCAGATAGAAGAAATCTGCAACCTGTTCCCTGTGGCTGTGTTTCAAAAAGCTTGACCATTAATCAACTAATCTATTCCCTTAACCATATCATTTCATTTAAGTCAATCCAATGGATTCCAATTTTCAGAATGTGAGCTTTGCAGACTAAGTGGCTATACTATCTATTTTCAGTAGCCCCGGGGTAGTTTCTGGGATAACCACACATCACAATTGGACAATCCAAGCGTATCATTACTCATTTAAAATAAAAATGTTCACATAATACAATCTAATACCTGAATGGTCATGGGAGTAAAGACAAAAAGATTGCTGAGGTTGAAAGCAAATGCAGCAAGAATGAACCCAAGTTGGTACTTCTCAGAAGCAGACGCGGCCTTCCAAGGATGCAAGTACCCAAAAGAACCCACGGACACAGCACAACATACCCCAACCATGGAAAAATAGACAGGAAACATTTTACTCTGCAGATTCCCAAACTGATGTCTTGGCAAATTCCTACAACAAAAATACGCAAAGGTACAAAGGAAGCATCAAATCATCTGGAAACTGCTGAGACTTGATCACTGTGTTAGCTTGAAGTCAGGAAGTTAATTATCAGCTTTGGTTGGTTAGGTGATTAATGAACTGTAGAGTTATTAAATATTTCTGTAGCACATGTAGGAGATATATATGTGGAGTAAAGTGTAATAGCTTTTCAATTAAGCCATTTTTCGATTTCTGCAATACAACAGTAGGTTCCCTCTGCATGCATTCTTCTTCCTCAAGCTGAACTACTCTGGATCTTCAACGGATCCCTAGTCTAGCTTCATACTTTTCACATGGTATCCGAGCTTAGAGGCCAGCAGTGTGGTCTCGATCTTGTTCCAGTGTTAGAAGAAAATCCACAGTCAGCTCAATATGGAAGTAGATGATGAATTACCATAGAAATTGAGTGACAATCATCCTCTCTCCTTGAATTTGACAGACATGTCAGGAGTTGTGTTAATCTCGCTGCAATTAACAGGATCTGAGAATCACTAGATCCGGAGTCGTGGAATGAGATTCGTGATTCTAGGCATTGGGGTTTATTGATGGCACATTCAAAAGGGAAGTTATGGCATAAACCTAGCAGATATATGGGAGAGATGCAATACTATTGTCTTGCCATGGATAATGAATTGTGTATCATAGGAACTGCTTATGGTACAAATGCAACTGCTGTTTGAAATGATCTGAAAGACCGATTTGCTAAAATGGATTGCTCCAGGACTTTCCAGATTAACAGGGAAATTCTGACTTGCAACTTCAGGTACTGATTCTAATGCTGCTTATTCTTTGAAACTGAGAGTTAATTGGGCAGTGTTTGACTCTCTGGCACCTATTCCTGGTTGCAACTCGTAGAATCTCGCGATTTCATCGACTTCATGCAAACACAGAAATTATTAAAATTTCTGATGGGGCTAATGAAATTTATGAGCAAGCTCGCGCTCAGATCTTGATGATTGTTCCAGTTCCCTCTGTGAACAAGGCTTAATCAATGCTGATTGAAAGAGAACTCTGGAGGACCATTGCCAACTCCTTTACCTTGAAAGAAGTCACTGAGATGACTGCCTTGTTGATGATAGAGCTGGAAACCAACAAAGGCAAAGGAAAACTATAACTTGCAGTGATATATCTGCAAGTTGAAGGTCATACTTGAGCTGAATGCTATAATTCAATTTCAGGAAGACGTTTGGTCCAGCCATTATTTACAATTCTACATCAGAGAGTAATAAAAGACAGGATCCAAGAGAAGAAGACCACAGATAGAGAAACAGCTGGAGCGTAACTATGGACACAACACAGAGGCCTTACTAATATATGGCACTTGGGTTTAACTCAACCCCAAAGCTAGCTCATGAAGGGAGGTATATTATTTCGTACTGATGCCCCATTGCCTAAGGGGTGTTGCATTCATGTCTGCAGGTTTAGGACAGGTAGACAAGTCTTCTCCTTGGGCGCTGCCTAGTTAGGCAATTGGTTGATAAGATCCATTATTTTCTAGGGCTGCTGAGTCAAAAGTCTTAGTAAGTTGTGATTAGCTGATGATAAGCCGGGGCCCTTTCCTGACTATGTGTTAGTAGTTATGTTCCCAGAGACTTGTAGGCGGGTGTTGTATGTCTAGTAAGTCAAGTACGGCCTTGCCGGCCTTGTATGTATTGCATTACAATACAAGATGTTCGGTCGTTCACATTTTTTGGAATGACTTGGACTTGACAGCGCATATGTGTAGACATTGTAATTTTGTGGACTCTATAAGAAAGTCCAATCCTATTAGGTTTCTCGGAAGCTACTCTATCCTAAACCCTAAATCTAACCTGTTTAAAGGATCACGTGTTTCCTTGAAGGGGCCTCTCAAAAATTCCATAAACTCATGGAATATTCACAAAGAGATCAAGACTCACACTTCCTGGTAATCAAATAGTTCAAGAACATCCTCAAAAGCCTCCATTTATGGACATCAAATAATTTAGGGAGGTCCAAATAATCTTATATCCGAGAAATGCACGGCTAAATTTATTTCTATCGCTTTTATAATTGTTGTTAAGAGTATCATTTGAGTTGGTTCACGTCCAG
>JBDJHY010294435.1:0-10019 GCA_039654485.1 Withania somnifera | reverse complement strand
TTTGTTAATATTCGTGACTTGTGTGGATTTCCATATATTAAACATATTCTATTGGGTGGGCTAATGTATTTGAACTGTGTGAATTCCAGGGTGGTTGGATGTTAGGAGTGTTCAACCTCTATTTATATTAGGACCAATTGAGGACGCTGTTGAGTACTATTGTTTATGTACTCACCTTTACTCTTTTTACACTTTTTGCAGGTACTTTGCTTGAGCCTTTTTGAGTCCTCTTTCTCTTTTCCCTAGAGACACTTATTCGGTATATTCAAAGGTAGATGTCAGTTTGTCAATAGTTGCTCGATATCTTTTTATCTTGTTTTGCATTGTCTTTACTTTTGAATACTTGTAAGACCGATACTTGTATAATTTCTTAAATAAAGGCTTTGTATAGTAAAACCTGATTTTGGGGATATTTTTTGATATTTTCATTGAAGTTCTATTTTATTTCTTACTTTCGCATTCCATCCGACTAGATTTTGAAAACTCATATTAGGTGATGAACTGAGATTATTGTTGATATTCGAATTGAGGATGATATTAGAAATCCATTCCTTGGATAATTACTATTGTTATGTAACTTTGTAAGTATATTTAACTTGTGAGGATATTTGCACATTTTAAATTGTATTGTCGAACTCCGTGAATATCCGCAACTTGTGGATTTCTATAAATTAAACATATTTTGTTGGATGGGCTACTGTATTTGAACTGTGTGCAGGTTTTAGCTATTACAAGGTGGTTGGATGCTTGGAGTGTTAATCCTCTCTTTATATTAGGACTAACTGAGGACGCTGCTGAGTACTATTATTTATGTACTCACCCTTACTTTTTATACACTTTTGTGCAGGTGCTATGCTTGAGCCATTTTGGCTCCTTCTTCTCATTACCCCAGACACACTTATTCGGCATATTCAGAGGAAGCTATCAGTTTGTCGATAGTTGTTGGATATCTTCTCATCTTATTTTGCATTGTATTTACTTTTTGAAGACTTGTAAGACGGATACTTATATAATTTCTTAAATAGAGGTTCTGCACAGTAAAATTTGGTTTTGGGGATAGTTTATTATAATTTTATTTAAGTTCTATTTTTATTTATTACTTTTGCATTTAATTCTCAGATTGTTTACTCGGTGTTAGTTTTTGATGAACAATCATGATGGGAGGATATGGTGCCATCACGACCGAATTTGGGTGGTGACAAGTTGATATTAGAGCCCTAGGTTTGTAACTCTTACTGTACATAAGACAATTTTATTAGAGTATCAAGAAACAGTGAGGATGCATCCGTTACTTACCTTTTAGAGGCTACATAAAATCAGGAAACATCTTATTCATTCTTTCATTCTACTCCATCATTATTGTTTCGTGCGGTGCTAAGGTTTTTACATGATTCTCTCGATAGAAGGTTACGTTTAGGACTCGTACTGATAGAGAATGTTAGTCTATCGCTATATTGATTGCTCGTGAAAGGGGTCAACTTCAAAGACAAGATAGAGGTAGATCTAGATTAGTTGGCCCAATCAGGGGATGTGCTACGACATCCTTCCTCTAGCCTAAGGGCGAAAAAAGAGAAGATCAAGTTCCATTAGAGTATGTCGCTGCATATTTGTTGCAGGTCACTTTGTTTAGGGTTTTGAGTGTACTTGAGGGTTAGCATGGCAAGAGGCCCCATAATTTTGGGTAGCTTTTAAGTGCCTCGTTAGGGATGAAGATTTACCTTATTATGGCATTCAAATTCAGAACCATAGATTAGATAAGACTACTATGCATGTGTCCTGGCCTTTTTAAGCTAGACAGGGTCTATACAGTTCAAGGTTGAGTTCTCATGGCTTTTAGCCAGGTCATTCAAGCCGAGGTATCCATCATGTTTTGTTGTCACGACCTGATTTCTTGGATCATGATGGCATATACTATACCACTAGTAGGAGAACCAACCCTGTAATCCGAAGCTGAAGCGAAGGACTACTATATCAAAAGTGAAAACACAAGTCGAATAGATAATATATAAATGAAGTGGAAATATAAAGAATCAACAATGCCCAAAACCCAATATCAGTGTAATACAAAACCTTTAAGTACAAAACAAGGAATCAAATGCCTAATTCAAATGTATCACCAAAAATACATGGAGATCAAAATCAATGCTTAAGAAAAGAAGGAGAAGATGGATGCCAAGCTCACCCCGAGTCTCTAAAAAACAATAGTCTGGACAAACAGCTGTCTTTGAATCAAAGTGGGTCACCTATACTCGGATATGCACATGGCAAGTGTAGTATGAGTACAAGCTGCTGAAGCAACCCATACCTAGTAGGCTTCGAGGAACACTAGACACATAACAATAATAAAAGCAGTAAATAATGGAAGACAATAAATATGGTCACAAAAACAAATAATACATCATGGAATCTAGCTACTAAGATAGGAATTAAGTAATAAGTAGAACACATATCACTAGCTAATCATATATTAGGAATTCAGGCAATGAAGGGAGAAGTGCTCGAAATTCTTGCAGTAGTATATGTGAATAACAAAAATAATTAAATTAAGAGTCAAAAGGAGACAGAAAGATACATGGATGGTATACCGGTAAACTCAAATAAGGGATGAATGAATGAGCAATAATATTATGCATAATATCCCACATAACACGAAATATCAAGAAACCAATGAGAATAGCTAAGCAGTAGTAACAGTACTATAGAAATACATATAAATGCTGTCAAGTCCACCTGAAAGAAGCACAAAATACTTAGAAAACATGCTCACCTATAGGTATCCATATACTACTAGGGATACACTAAAGAAAACAACTGTAGAAAAGTAAATACACACCATGAAGTAATCAGTCCCGGGTACGTTTCTCATCCTTTACCCATAGGTTCAGTAGGCAAAATCCATCAAAGGCTTCCCTAAATGTTCCCGAGATATCCCTACTCCATCCTATAACCCCCCTTTGCATCTCCATATCCCGAAGGCAAGGTCAACGGAGGTGTGCCACCATATACAATCTCTAACATGTCACGACCCGATTTCTCGAATCATGAAGGCACCTATAATACCACTAATAGGAGAACCAACCCCATTGTCCAAAGACAAAGAGGAGGACTACAATGTCAATTACGGAAAGAAAAAGTATGATAAAACAATATAAGAATAAGCAAAAGTAAAAGAATCAACAATTCCAAAACCTCTAAGTACCAAAAAGGAATCAACTGTATAATACAAAAGTATCTCCGAAAATACATGGAGATCAAAATAAATGCTAAAGAGAAGCAAAAAAAGTTGGACGCCAAGATCACCCTGAATTTCTAAAAGTCAATAGAGTCTGCACGAACAACGATCTGTAAATTAAGGTTAGGCACCTGTACTCAGATATGTATATTGGTAAGTATAGTATGATTACAAGCTATCAAAGCAACCGTACCCAGCAGGCTTTGAGGTTCCACTAGGCACATAATAATATTAAAGAAAAAGACAATAAATAGGGCCACAAAATCAAATAGTACATCATGGAAGCTAGCTAGTCAATAAAGTACCAAGTAAAATATGTATCTCTAGCTAATCACATAACAGGATTTCAAGCAATGAAGGAACTGAAAATCCTTGCAAAAATATATATGAATAATAAACAACAATAATCAGGATTCAAAAGATGATAGAAAGAGAACATGGATGGTATACCGGTAACCTCAAGTAAGAGATGAATGAATGAAAAATAATATAATGTACAACATCCCACATAACATGAAATATCAAGTAACTAATAAGAACAACTAAGAAGTAATAACAGTACTAAAGTAATGCATATAAACATTATCAAGTCCCTCAAAAAGAAGCGCAACATACACAGAAAACACATTCATTGTAGGTTTTACATCTCAGCTAGGGTACACTGAAGAAGACAAGTGCAGAAAAGTAAATACACTCACATTAAATAACCAGTCCTGTGTACATATCTCCTCCAGTACCTGTAGGTCAAGAAGGAATAACCCATAAAAGGCTACCCAAAGTATTCCTGTTATATATCTCCTCCGTCCTATACCCTCCTCAGTGTCGCCGCAGCCCAGAGTCAAGGTTCATGGAGGTATTTCACCACATACAATGTCTAACTTTATCATAGTCTCACATCCCAAAAATCTAGCAACAAAATTCTCATATCTATAACATCATCAAGCGGTACTCAGAAAGTCATTTTGTTCCAAGCCTGTATGTCATAGTATCACTAGACATTCTCAATGGAACTATATCAATAATCCTCCGAACCAGTGTAGGTGATGGTTTTGAAAAGTTGTACTCACTGTCGTACGACGACGGACTCAAGTGCTAGCTGCTATACTCACTTCCAAACGGAGTTGGTCTCAAGTCCCAACATTAATTAGTCAAATGATATTTCCTAGTGCCAGGGTGTAAAGCTTGGGCTAAAAAAGTAAAAATATAATTACCGGGTGCTCGATATAATGCGGAGTCTAAAATTGATAAAAAGTAATTTACTTATATTATTATTAGAATATTACAATTTATTGGTTTATATCCTTGTCTGTTAATATTACTAAAACCAATCTCTAGCCTTCATGGCTCAATAATCATGTAGTGATACTGGCCCAGCCCTAATGAACTCTCATCAGAGCCAAATGACCAACCTCTCATGTAATGCATGCAACATATCAACTAGTATTTTTACATGAAATAATAATTATCTATGCTCAAATAGGTATCACTGGGAAATTCTAAGTCACAGGCACGATATAAATCCCGATGTCAAAATATATATCAACAAGAAAATGGATGAAAGAACAGTACAGGGTCACTATATCAACCTAGCTACATGACCCATGGATGATGTTTAGAAAAATTATTAAAGTTATAGATCTAGAGAGGGCCCCATAGAGCCTACGTGTCGTTTAATGATAAAGCGCTGCAACTCGCAAATGTTACTCCAAATGATATCAAATGAACTCCAATTACTCTGAAACTTGTAAAATAGTATTCCAAATATAAATACGAGTTTAAAGGCATAAATGATGCTAAGTTTCAGATTTGGCCTAAATTCAGGCCTAAAATGGGCCTGTGGGGCCCGCTTATCAGAACTTAACATAAAATTTTCTTAGGGATTCTCAGCGTTACTAGAAACCCATGCTCTAAAGTTGAGAACAGTCGAGTAAGGGAGGAGCTCCAAATCCTCCCGGATAGATTTGACTACAATGGGGTCAAAGATGCAATCTTTATGTAATTAAACATTAGAATTTGGTGAATTAACGATAGTACGCAACTAAATATACTCAATGAACGAGGAATTATGCAATAGTATGTGAGTTATGTCATGAGTTCATCAACTTCACCACTTGGGGCCATTAATGGAGGGAACTAAGAAATTCAAGGATCAAAATGAAAAAGAAACTTACCCAAATCATGTGGAAGTCAAAAGGTAACAATTGGGGATTTTTCTCGGCCTTGGATTGAGGTTTAGAATCATTTTTTTGCATAGGATGGGTAAAATGTAAAGGTTTTGCTGAATAAAACATCTGAGGGTCGTGCAGGGATTTCATAAAAATACCAAGAATTAATGCATCCCGATTGCATCATTAAAGGATGCGATCGCATAGTGTACTATTAATGGGCATCCCGATCGCGTGAATATGCTACGCAATCGCGTAGAGAAACTGGGAAAGACTTCATCGCGATCACGTTAAGATACTTTACGATCACAAAGTGTACAGGATAACTGAATCACGATCGCATGGATTGGCTCCACGATCGTAATGAAGGAACCACCTGCACCAATTGCAGGTTTTGACAACGGAATCAAAAGTAAGGAAATGCTCCGAAACACCACTCGAAATGCATTTAGAGTCAAAATTTAACAAACCAATCATCTATTTTATGTGAAAAACACATTCTGTCCTCAACGAATTGACGAAATTCACATCGAAGGTCGTTTGAGTGAAAATGACCCCCAACCAAGACTTAGCCTAAACTAGAAAATTTCCAACTTTCCATATAACAAGTCAAATCAAGCAAGAACATCGTGGGTGGTGTAGCAAGCATCAAAATAGCCTAAATTTACCATTTTGGAATTGATAGAAGTGTCAGAATTCTAATCTGACACTTCGAACACCACAATACCACCCTAGATCCAAATTAGGCCTTAAACTAAAATCCACAAATGAGCATAAATTGGAAACGAAAACTCTAAAACACAAACTTAAGGTCAATCTTGAATTTGTTTGGCATTACGGAGCTAACAAAACAGTCAGAATTTAGTTTCGAGCTCGTTTGAAAGGAAAGTTGACTTTGGTCAATGAGTACATAACTTTAGGCTCTAAAACAAGAAATTTGAGATATTTCTCAACCGTGCCACCAGGGAACCGACTACTGATCCCAGCAAGTCATAAATGACTTGGGGTAGCTACTGAAATGCTCTAGAATGCAAAACATTGTGTATTTCTCATAAATAACCATGAGGGTCATTACAACATCCACTACTAAAAGGAATTTCATCCCCAAAAGTCAAAACAGAGAGCATATGCATGAAGAGAGACTCCAACCAAGAAGACAAAACTGCAGCCTAAGCATCCACGATAACTCCCCCAGCCATAAACCACACATATAAGTTAACCACAATCCCACTGAAGAACAACTACAAAACTTTCAAACAAAACTCCCTAAAAGGATCACAAGCTATCTCAAGACTAAAACCAAGGCCGAAATTGACCACTACTCTTCCAAAATATCCAACTTTTACCAGCAACACACTGCCATGCCGTGGGGAGACGAAGCTTGCGAGAACCTTCACACAAAAACTGAAGGACAAACCCACTTTATAAGTACCTGAGTATAAACTATCCTCCCAACTTCTCACCAACCCTAATAATTAGCCCATTCACAACACCTCTAAGTTATACTATCGAAGATCTACGCTCCTATAAATCAACTCAAGCTACACATATAGAACACCTAAGCAACACCCACTATGATGCCATACCTAGCGATACTCCAACTCTCCACGGTATCATAATAACTGACCAACTACCACTGAACCAATTCTCACAAGAGACAACAACACCATACTCAAACTGTGGGGAAGATAACCTGATGGAAATAAAACATTATGTCAAACCAATACGATCACCTTCGAAGCAACAAAACTCAGACTACTAGCACTCACTATAAATAGGCAATAACTCCCACCACGACAACTACTCTACCACGTCTCAATGTGCAATAACAGTCTGCTAAACCACATCTATAACTAAATTACCCACATGACAAGGGTAGAGCTCAAAATAACCGATCTCACGTGATACTCGACATTAAATCCTTAGCATCAAATCTCAAAAATCAAATCTATGAACCTACCAACCAATAGCGACTCTGACATAGAAAATAGCTGGGTAGCCACTCCACACTCTATTATCCAGAAATAATTCCTGTCAAAACCCAACGAAACTCAAATATCACATACCCTTCTAGTTTATGCTGGGACACACCTGCAACCAAGGATAACAATTAACATGAAGCCTCTTCCACTCAATCTCAAACTCTCCCTGGGTTCTAACACAGCGCATGAACTTGCCCTTGAGATGTCATATGCATATTTGTCAACTCAACCTTACCCAACTTGAATAATCATCTCACCAATCCTGACTATTAAGCAACCACGATGATATCCCAACTCAAGCAAAACACGCTCATCACCAATCAATGAAAACCAACTCCCATGAAGACCCAATTAATCACCTCGCACATTTTCACCTAGAAGCACAACATGCCAAAAACTTTTTTCTTATCCACACTTAAGCTAACCCGTAAATCACGCACGATCAGTATGCACTAATAGAAGCATTAAACATACCGTATCTAAACTTAAATAATCCTTAGTGTACCTTTATCCATACCTAATTCATTTTACCTTAGTGAATCCAACATAACTAGTTACCACCAACGTATACAATAGAAACAAACCTAGAATGAACCCCCACAAATTGACGCACTGGCACCAAGCATATAGTGCAAAACCAATCTCCTTTGAGGAAACCTTACTAAGGATGAGAAATTTCTTTTGGAAATATTAAGCAAAAAAACTTCTATCCAAAATTTTCCAGTGATGAAGCACCAGAACCACTATATAACAATCCCAAAAATCACAAGGTAACCCCAATTGCCTGCAGATACTAGACTCAGCCACAAACATTGCACTATTGCAGAACTAAACAACTATACTATTATGATTACATCAACACACCCTAATCTGGTACTTACCACAAAGTCCCACAAAGATGAAACTATCTGTGACTCGTACAAAGTGAGTTTAATATAAAATCTACCACAAAACCTTTATATCACTAAACAGTCTAACTCAGGAACCCCACTCCCCATCCACTACTAAGAAAGAAACTCATTTACAAGAATAACACATCGATACACTATTCATCAAAACCCCGCATCGACACCATGAATACAAAACTATCCAAACTATAAAAACTCAGTTGAAACCAATACAGTATAAAAAAGGGATAGGAAAATAATCAAGACGCGACTCAAAATCAACAACGGGAATAAGCCATGCTCAGGTGGGTGTCAGGTGGGTCAATTAAAATAACCCCTACAATATAACATAGACATTATACTAAATGACCAAAAACATTAACTCTAACATCTCAAATGAATACAAGCTATGTCTAGTGTCACAGGGAGTAATAGACTAAAGTCGATGTCTAACATTGCGAACGAATTCACGAATCTTCCTCCGACTAAAGTAAAATGATCTATGAATTCTCTAAAACTTAAATTGACGTATTATATATGCTAATACGAGTCTAACGATATAATTTATGCTAAGTTTGATCTAGGCCTAAAATTGGGCCTAAATCAGACATGTGTAGTCCTCTTGTCGGAACTGAAATGAAAACTTCTCAATGGGGTTTCTAATGTTACCAGGAACTCATGTTCCAAAATTGAGCACACTTCGAGTGCGGGAAAGGCTCCAAAATAGCCTGGATATATTCGGTTAATAGCAATAAAGTTTGTGTGTATTACGACATTAAATGGAATAATTCTACGAAGGAATGATAACAAAGGATTATGATAATTCATGGAACAAAATTTAACCATTCCCTTAAATATATACTGAAATTACTCCTTTTTACTATTTTCGAAAACAATGGAGGAAACCCCAAATTGACAAAATTAAAGAGAACGAGCTTATCGGAAGTAGGGATGGTGCAAGGAACCTTTTGGGAAATTTATCTTTAAGATTAAGAGGGTTTTCCTCAAGTTTTTGCATTAGAAGTTAGGAGAAATACGAGATTTTGATTTTCTAATGGGGCGCCTTCCAGGGTCTTTGGTGCTAACTTTTTGGGGTTAAAATTCAACGTAAGGGAAAACCCCTTGGTCGTAGGGGATACCCCCCCCCACAAGGGCGGTCTGTCCTTACAATTTCACATCAGTTGAAACCAAGAACTCCGAAGGGTCTAAAATGAGTTTTCTGAGTCCAATCTTAATAAATCAAATGCATAAACAACATGGAAATGACATTCCAGATCCAATGGAATCGTCAAAACAGACATCGATGGTTATTTTTGCAAAATGACCCCTCAAATAAAATATCTTAAAATGCACTACTCCACCAAGGTACTCAAAATCACCCTGGGCAAACCAACAGAAACACCAAAAATCTTACTAGCCTAAATTTACCATTTCGAAGCTGATGGAAGCATCAAAATTCCAATTCGACACTCTAAACATCAAAACAGCACCCAAGCTCCACTTTAGGTCTTAAAATTAATTGAAATCCACAATTTAGCATAAATTACAAATGAAAACTCCAAAACACAAACTTAAGGTCAATCTCGACTTTGTTTAGCATTTCAGAGATAATAGAATTGTTGAAATTTAATTTCGAGCTTGTCTTGAAGGAAAGTTGACTTTGGTCAACAAGCACTTAGTTTAGGCTCTAAAATAAGCAATTTGAGATATTTCTCAATCGAGTAGCCATGGAAATCAACTACTGGTCCCAGCT
>JBDJHY010294404.1:0-10020 GCA_039654485.1 Withania somnifera | reverse complement strand
GATATCGCCAGAATCCAGGTAGGATACAGTCTACTTTCCTCGTATTGGGTATTAGTATAGTATATGTATAGTAAAGCTACAAATTGGGGTTGGGATAAATATTCGAGCACCGATATGCTTATTCTTCTAGCCTATGGCCCATTTAGGTAGCTTGTAGCTTAACTACTTACCCTGGGGCTATACCACCTTATCTGTATGTTTCACGTCAACTCTAGATTATAGCATGGCTAGGAGAGGAGAACACATTTGATGCTTACCATCATACATGGACTCTAGACCGTAATATGGTTGGGGTGTAGATTAAACTAGTTCTAAGCTTAGTAGCTACCCCCTCCCCCCGGTGTAGGTTGTTCTCTTTATAGCCGATCAAAATAGGCTGATTATTGGTGCTTTACCTGAGTTATTATGTGTAATTGTGGAACATATGGACCCTTTTTGGGGCCATAGATAGTGGTATATGGCCTTTTCGATTAGTTAGTAGACATATGTGGTTACCTCATACCTAGTTGGGTATGATATGATTATGCTAGGTCGTTAGCTGCTTCATGTGGTAAACTCAAATTTGGCCAATTATAGCTATACTGGATAGTAGCTTCCTGGCTTGATGATATTGTGCCTATTAGAGACGGCTATGTTGGGGTAGTTCGCAACCCTATGTGGTGATATTTTTCCCTAGTTTGGTATTAGTCTGGGAGTAAGGGTATTTGGCTAAGCTATATTAGTTTTTACAAAAACTTTACTAAAAAAAATGGCTCTATGGTTCTTCTTGTATATCTGTATACTTGGGCCTTTTGAAATTGTGTCACTTCCAGTGTGGTGATCCATGGATCGAGATAATTTTTGAGATAGGAGAGGTTATACCTCATTTCCAGGGCTTGGCTTCCTTGGTATATATTCAAGTAATCAGCCTTAGGCCAGTCTCGCCTTTGGACTAGTTCTGGGTCGCGAGTTTGTGATGAAAGTTTTAACAAGATTAATTAGATGTTTACATAGTGTTCAGGGGAAGCGAGTGGGTCTCACGTACTTATATCATTTTTGTCTTTGCTATGAGCTGTATAGCACTATTTTACGCCACCATCTGAGGCTATTCCCATGTGATTACTATAAGTTCAGGATATTGTCTACATGACAATAGTGGAATCTTGATATGACACAAATTGTACCTATATGGAAGTACTTGGGTCCCACTGAGATACGATGTATGGACTAAGCCTGAGTCTTGGCATTTTTTCCTTGATGACTATACTACTGGTGGGCTTTATATGAGGTTTTGTATGTGGATTTGAGTCCCTCCACTGACCCTACCGACCGGGATCACAATGCTTGGATTTGTGATGTATGGTTCAAATTTTCCATGGTTTCTTATCAATTTGGGACAAAAACATAGAGGGAGTATGTCAATAATTTTGTTTTGGGGTTACGGTTTGAGTCCTTCGAGGGTCATTCTTGATTCACGACTATCCCAAAGAGGGAGCATGCCGACTCTCTTTTTTGTGGCATGTTGTTTGGGTTCTCCACGAGCCCCTTTTGACTCGGTGCTATCCTAAAAAAGGTGCATGCCGATAAATCTTCATACCTCTTCTGCAACCCTCTTGATTCAGGACTATTCTAGAGAAGGAGCACATTGATAATTAGTTATACTTTTAACACAGCCTCTCTTGAGTCAGGATTATCCCAGAGAAGGAACATGTCGATATTCTCTTTCGTTCCAGTACCCCTCCTTTGCATTACATCTTCATGCATTGACTTGTACTCCCCGAGGATTATAAGGTAGGTTTCTTTGGGTTGATTGTAGGCTTGTGTGATAATTACTAGCTAGTCTGAAATTCTACTCTACGGTGTGGTTGATTGTGTTCCTTAATGTCATTACTATACTTTTAGTAGCTATATTGCCAGTGTCATTACAACGTTGTTAAGCTCATGCTTCTACTAGTTAGGTTGTATATATTACCTGTAGTTATGATTTTCTTATGAAACAAGTCTCTCTGTGTGTGGGGGGTCCCACCTTGATAGTAGACCCTACCTGTTAGCTGATACTGTACATGTTAATGACAAACCCATTTCCCTGCACCTATTAGATATTATGGTAACAGCCTCTTCTGAGTTGTTCATTATTGTACCACTATGCTACTTGCTTTAATCTTTCTTTACCTTATTTATGCTTACTGATGCATAGTCGTCATAAGATGCCTACTAGTTACCCATTATTTTTGGTACTCATGCTACACTTCTACATCTTTTCCTAATGTAGGAACTTGCATGAGTTACTTGGACGGACATGATCGGATGTATTAGATGGTGTGATTACAGGAGATTTGATGAGTAGCTGGCATCTTTGCTGATGGGTTTTCCTTCTTATGTTGGACTTATCCTAATTGAGTCTTGGATAGCCATATTTTTGTATTTTTTCCCCTTGAGGGGTGTATTTTGTACTTCATGTATATAGATGCTCTAAAGCCATGACACCAGTCTTTTGGAGTTTCGTCAATACGTATTTGTTCTTCTATCTTTTGTTTTAGTACTTCTTCTCTTCATCTAACTCTTTTAGTTTTTTGAGGTTATTTTTACTAGACCACCACTACTTTCTCTAGGGCAGGGTTAGGCTTGATTATAGATGAAAAGTAGATGTCATCACAACTCGATTTCCATGACGTGCCATCATTTATTTAAACTTTCCAAAAATATAAAGTCATCCATAAAGACATCTAAGAAAATAACCAATTTTAAGAATCTATCTACTTAGCAAAAAAAAAAGTAAAAGGTGGTTAATGTTTGGATAATAGTGAAGGTATAAAATTATAGAATGCATGAAATTCAGAGGTCATATCTCACCTAGTAGTTTGGAAGGTTAATGATAGGCTAGAGTTGAGGTTGACTCAAAGATACTCAAATAGCTTCTGCATGCAACAAAAGAAAAGTACTAGTATTAGAACACAACTCAACATGTACTAGTAGGTATCATATGCCAATCTTAATTAGAAATGATTATGCACTAAACAATACAAAGAAACCTTACCACAACACTTAGCATCAAACAAGTAAGTCATCCCATGACAAGTAAAATCTACTATACGTAGCACTTTCTCAACTTTCAATTTCATTAACAAGTATATAAGAAAAAATAACATCTATCAAAAACTCAATCAAGAGAACTCAAGTCTCATCACAACTAGATTGAGAGCTTATGTTTTATTTTAGATCACTTTATATCAATTACTTTATTATTATTAATATTATCTATATATACATGCTAATGGGTATTAACTTGTCGAACATTTCATGACCTGTAGGAAGCACACCAAATTCCATGTATCATGTCAGCATGGCGTTTAATCTAATAATTTTCTATCTAGAACCATTTCCCATCAGTATAACAGAAATACTCACAATATCAAGGATTTCACTTTCAATCTTTTCATATAATCATGCTTTCACTTTTCCATAATTTTTTATATTACGTTACCCTTGTTTTAATATTTTGATCAAGAATAAGGATCAACACAATAACAATGGAATAAAAAACACAAACAACATAACCAAGAATTTAGAGAGACTATAAATTATCATTAAATGATTACTAGTCACTCTGATGACCCTCCATTCTTACTTAATTCACCGTAGTGGAGAGAGACCGAAAAGAATTCATGATTATGTAAAAAATTAAGCCAAGAAATATATTATGCAATAAAAAGGCATAGAAAATTACAGTGGCACATGAACTGCAGTAATGATACCACCATAATGACAATCTGACCACTACAACAATTAGAGCGGCTAGTGACCCTCAATGTTTGATTGTTTTTGCTCTAGTTTTGGATTAAAAGTAAGAGTTTCATTCTAAAATATCATGAAATTATCTTTCCTAGTTATCCATCATAGTGAAATGTTGGAAGATACTTTTGGTACTAGTATTTCTTCATACAATCCTCTGTGAAATCCTCATCAACTCAAAATGGTAGGGAGGGAGCATGAGTTCATGTTAATTGCAGTTAAAGCATGTTACCTTAATATTATTTTTTGAATGAAGCCTTGGGTTTCCCATTTGTATTATAAACTAAAAATAAAATTACATTTCAATAGAACAAGCCTAAGATGCAAAGGTAATATAATAAAACAAGGGCAAATTCCATAGATGTAAGTTGAGAAATTGTGTAAGGGTTTCAGATTTTATACTTTCCTAAACTAGAAATTTCCCTATTTCCTTTGATATTATCGGTGGCTTGACTCTTTATATAAGAACTTTATCTTTTTCTCCCCTTGGTTTTCAATAATGTTCCTAATTCTTATTCAGTTGCAGATCTATCATCTTTCAAAAATAAGTTTCCTTTCTCTTATCACATTAACTTACTTTGAATACTGAATTTTCATTTTTCAAGCTAAACTCTCTAGCAAAAAAAGGATATATCATCTGTATATAGAATCTAATTTATGGGGGCATAACATCTTATTTATAAATTTCTACCCATTTAATTTTTACCTCTTAACATATCTCCTTCTACTTTATCTTTGATTCCCAGTTGAAGAAGAAAAGGAGATAACCAAAAAAATTTCATCCTCCTTCACTTACGCATGCTCTTTCTTTTATTTCTACAAGTTGAATATGTCTATTTGATCATCTTTTTTGCTTGCCTTTTGTCACCACCCAAAACCTGGTAGTGATGGTACCTATCCTAATCCCACCTGGATAGGTAATCCTAAAATATCTAAAAATGGTAAATGATGAAATAATGAATTAGTGTGATGAGAAGAAGATACATAACTAAATCCAACTAATAAACCTCTCAAAACCTAGAGTCACGGTGTACAAGCCTATAAAAAGATAAATGCAAGTCTGATATAATAAACATCTTAATGTATCCAAATCTCAATAAAATAGGAATAATTATATAAGATAGTAAAAGTCCACAATTCATGTCGATCTACAAACAACTACCTACGAATTTCTAAATAATCTTTCTCGAACTGTGATCTAGGATAAGAAAAATCAAGCTGCTTTTGGCTCAGAACCTACAAAGTGTAGAAATGCAAGGGACAGAGTACCAAAAATAATAGGTACTCAGCAAGTATCCTAAGATAAATCAACAAAGAAGTGGTGACATACACCACTACCCTAACAACTCAAACAAATCCTCCTATGGCACCAATATGTAGAAATATCATAGCCAACAGCTTATAAGACAGATATAGGGTGTAGGGGATACCAATAAAATAGATGAAAACTCATTATAAAACAATAGTAATAATATATAATCATCTAAAGATTTATAAACACAATGTTCTGTGAACTATCATCATAATAAAATGTCAACACCGCCTCAACAAGAATCTCACAAGATAAATAATAACATAAATAAGATATTTGGAATAGAAATAAACCACAAGTATCTCAAACTCACCTTCAGCCTATCCCAAGTGTAGGCCTATCTAGTCTATTCAACTTACAACTAGTAGAAAATTCACACTACTTGTACAATAAGCTCTCAAAGGGAGTCCATCATCACTCATCTCAGTCCTTAATACACGAGTGCACCAGCGGTAGGAGTGGTACACCCGACACAAACGAATAAGGACTCATGGACATGATTCTAAAAGTAATATGCTAATGTGAAAGATTCCCTACATAAGTCTACATCCTTGTCATTCCTTAACACACAAGTCTATCCTCTATAGGAATGATACATCTGATGCTGCCAAGAAATGGACTTGTGGGCTAGATTGTGAAATGAAAGACCAACATCAATACCACAACTCATAACCAATACATAACCATATTATAACCAAATAATAATCATCATAGATAACTGATCCATACCATTCTTTAGTTCTCCACTCATTCTCCAGGCCACAAGTCCATCCACGATACAAATGATACATCTGATGCTACTAAGAAATAGACTTGTGGGAAGTATCTTAAATGGTTAAGCCAAGGTACAAGAATAACATAATGAACCAATCCATCATCACAAAATAACTATCATTTATCTATTTGAGTGTTAGTCCTCTTTCTCGAGTTAAGTCAAGACTCATCATAAATTCCACTTGGTATCTACTAACTCTAGAAATATTCGTTTGCACCCATGTCAGTTTCTAACACACAAGTCTACCCATGATAGGAATTGCATATATGACGTTGCAGAGATGTAAACTTGTATGATTGGTTCTAAAAGAATAGTCCATGATAACCCGTATCCGTACAATTATCACTATATATCTAATCCTCACATAAATAGAACCTATCAATACATGGAATAATATATCGGTCCTTGATTTTTATTACCATATAATCATATCATGAACATGGCAGAAATCACACATTGACCTTTGTATTTCAAATCATAAATCAATATCATGACCATGTCAAAAATTGCGTATTGTCCTTGACCTTTTATTCAATAGATTGATATCAAATGAAGATGATCAAATAACCAAATACAATATGCTCAACGAAGTATGAAATCAATCATGAATGTCAAACAATGATAGTGCAATGCATAACGATTAAATATCAAATAACGTGTTGCATGTTTGGCCTATGATGCACACCTTCTACTCATATGGCTAGACAAGACCTACTAGGGACTCACAAGGTTCATGCATATGTTCGAAACCATTTCCGTTTGAATCATAATAATATCGTATGTCAATGCCCAAAACAATTTCTCTTAGGGTCTTATATGTCATACCACGGTGCCCAGAACTATTTCCCTTTAGGTCTTATAAAATTAATATCCTATTTGTCTTTATTTTTCATTATATGTGTTATATCATCATGTGCCTCTTGAACTATACTCCATGTTAATAATCAATAACCATTAAAGCATGAGAAATATCATGTGCAAGTCATTGAAGAAGGCATTAGTATTAAATAAATCATCAAGGACACTCATGAGCATTGCAAAAAGAAAATGAAATATCAAAACAAATTAATTAGTAGCCGCGAAAGGCCATATAGTTCTATACAAAAATAATCATGATGAACAAATAAACAAGACATCCCACGTGGGCAAAAAATCAAATCAATTATCACTACCACTCAGCCAAGGCCTCACATTTGCATAATCTCAAGTAGGAAATCACTAGAAGGTAAATAATAACTCAAGGGAAACACAAGGACATATGAATTGAAATTCAAAATATAGGAGTCAACCAATCAACAATTTATAACCATTTTTATTTCATAGTTTTAACCTTGCATGCTTAAATCTAGTGCCCAGGTGAATACTTGTCACTTCACCCATACGAACACAAAAAATAATCCTTATTACTCCTAATTGAAAATAGGTTCTCATAATAGCCTACAATGATTTGAAATAAAGTCAAGACTATTCTTCCCTTGAAAAAGAAATCCACTCAAATTGGTGCCTTTTCCCTTGTGTCGAGCTCCCAAACCCAAAAGATCTATTCAAATATAAGATAAGCATAAAAAATATAAATTTTGGAACCCATATTAATATTTTTGAAAATGAATTCAAATTTTCCCTAGAAACATGAAAATCGAGGGTTAAGAGAAATTCTAGAATTTTTGTCAAAAAATATAGTTTTCATTCTTTAGGAATCATAAATATGAAATTTTATCAAAAATAGGGTATGGATTTACGCCCAAAATTCAAAAATAGAATATCCAGGTTTTTCTCATAAATCCCCAAATGTTATAGTTTAAAATCACTAAAATTTTAATGCTAGAATTATGAACTAATTAATGATTATAAAAGATTTAAAGAATTAAGAAACTTCACCAAAAGCTCTGCCTCAAAAATTGTCTTTGAAAATACCCCAAATAAGCTCTTTAGGTCAGAAATGATGACAGGGGAAAATAGTACGTTCAGGGATTTTTAATCTTTGAACACTAGTTAAGATAAGCTTATGAAATTGCAACCAAAAGCATCATGATCGTGATGAACAATTTTTCTCTGGTCCATTTTGTACTATGCGATCACAACATAATGACACACGATTGTGATGTATGTTGAGGAAGACCTACACGATCGTGTGATCTAGGCTCACAATCACAATCGTCATTTTGGTTCTTATGTAAGCACATAAGCTAGGCTCGTGAATTCAAAGAGGAAAGGTCGCTACACCATTTTCAGCATTTGACATCATCTTAAGATGAAAAATTCAACTCCTAATGGACCCTCAGGATTCATTCAGAATCCCTTGATGAGAAACCATACATGAGACCATATGATTTTTTATGTTACGGACTCAAAGAAACCATCCAGTCATGCGTACGAGGTCTCTTTGGTCGATACTCATTAAGGACACATTTTTAACAAAAAATACTAAAATAACCAAAATGCTCCCGGGGTTTACAAAAAACATAAAAGACCTCATTATAGATCAACTTCCACCTCTCAAATCCAACGGAATCATTGTATTTTACATCTGGATACTCTAAGGATAAATGTTAACCAAAGTTAACCATTTTACTTAAACTTAAACTTTAGCCCGTATAAATGCTCTAACTCACCACGAAAGATCTAAAATTAAAAACAAGATTTTAACTATACCAAACTCTACATTCTAGAGCTTATGGAACATAAGGAATTCTGATACAAGTTCCAGGACTCTAGATGACCTCTAAAGTTCTTCATTTTGAACTTAAAGGCTTTAGAAATCAAATTCTCAAACTTTTACAATAAATCTCATCCCGCACATGAACCAACCATGGAACCATACTTTTTTTAATATAAACGGAATATGTAAAGGGTAAAATAGTTAACGTACTCATAAAATGTAAAAATGACCTTTAGAGTCATTACATTGCATGTCCGTATGAGTTAGAAGTCATGAACTTGCACGTTTCTCCTTGTTAGAGAGTCATGTTAGTAAAGTTGTGATACAAACATGAGATTAAATAAAGTTGGAATATTATATATCAATATTTAATGTATTCAAAATTGAAAATCGAACTGATGGAATGTGTGGAAGAAGCATGAACTTGATAAGTTTTACATAAATCGAATGGGACTTTGATGTTGAAACGGGTTTACAAGTAAGAGCATAAGGCATGAATTGGTGATAATTTCAAGGTAAGATCTTAAACTCGAATTAAAAACTGAAGTGTTATGTCAGTATGGTAGTGGTCAGTCAGCTTGTGTCGACATAGTAAAGAGTATAGTTTATAAATAAATAACATTGTTGCATATTATTTCTTTTTTATATCGAGAGTCAGAGTTGTTCTTGTATTGTATAGCTGAGTTCATGGTCTATTTATATTATGATTTAAGCATATTATTATATCTTGTTCCTGCTACCTTCTCTTTTGCTCAGTACATCCTAGGTACTGATACATACTCTATGTAGCATGTTGTTTACAGTGTAGGTCAAACCATCCATCCAAATGTTTGTGTTTGACTTAATTTTCATCTTGTGGAGAAGATGAAAGTTGGTATGTTCCTATTTTTCTAGGAACCAGAGATGATGTTGCATCATTCTTTACTTTTATCATAGCTGAAATATTACGAGTTATTTATTTCATTTTAATATAGCTTGCTAAAGGCATCATTGTAGCATTTGAGATTCAGCTTGTAGTGTCTTTCAGATGTTGAGATAGTAAATTTGTATTGGAGTTTTCATATTCATTTCTATATTATTTATTCATTCACGTGATGTGGTCTATTATTTATGATTTTACTTATTAGTTGCTTCCACCGAGTGTGAGTGTTAGAGCTATGAATGATTCAAGGATCCATCTAAGGCTACTGAGGAAAATTAGTGGCTAAGGATGCCAGTCTTCCCTAAAGGGGTGACTCTGAGTCATGAAAAACTAGGATTCAGAGCTTTAGATTCAATTTTCCTAGGATGTTTGAAAGCCAATGTTAGGTAGAGTCTTAGTTATAGTTATGAATTCTAACATACTTATAATTGAGAGGTTGTTGAGCATTTAGGAAAGTTTCCCTTTGTTCATGTCTTACTTCTTACTGTGGAGTTTAACTCCAAGAAATATTTTTGACTCGTTCTTGACAAACTTTGGATTATGCTGTCCTAAATATCAATAATTTGGATGGAAGCAATCCT
>JBDJHY010294393.1:0-10020 GCA_039654485.1 Withania somnifera | reverse complement strand
CAAAGGAAGGAAATCAATACCAAAATAGGTATATTAAACCCTTAAACTGTAATGACCCATTTGGTCATTTTCTTGATTTCCTCCCTTTTCAGTGTTTAGAGCTGCTTGGTAGTTACCCCAAGTTATTTATGACTTGTTGGAACCAGTAGTTCGGTGCCCTAGTAGCTCGTTTTTCTATTAACTCAGTTTTCCTATTTGGAAGTTTTAATTTTTAAACGATAGAACTCGAGAGTGAATTTATAATAAACATGCTCGAAATCAAATTCTAATAGTTTCGTTAGCTCCAGAATTTTGAATTTGGTCTAGGTGGACCTGAATTTCATGTCCCGGTGTACACTTTTTGAGTTTGAGATATTTTATGCAAATTCTGGTTAGCCAAAGCTTATTTTTGAGCCTGGGTGGTCTTTTGGTGATCAGAGTGTTGGATTGAAATTTTGATGATTCCATCAGCTTTAGAATGTTGATTTTGGGCTATTATGGTTGTTAGTTCACTTCTCAAGGTGTCCGGGATCATTTTGGGATCATTTGTGGAAGTTTGGAAATCTCCTCTTTTGATTTGGGTTGAGTTTTGGGGTTGTCTTTACTCAAATGACCTTGGATGGCCGTTTGAGTGATTCTGTTAGGCCTAGACTATAATTTCTATGCTTTATTCATATTTGGTTTTTTGAAATCTATGCCTGATTCCATTTCGAACCCCTGCTGGGAGTTTTAGAATATTGTGAAAAACAGTAGGTTGTTGTCATATAGCAGGTATATTTATTTCAACACGATCTCGTGGCTTTGGATCATGAGCACAAAGATTAGGGGTGTTGTTCATCACATTTGAAGAGGTAGGGAGTGTGATCGTGCACTGTTTTTTTTCCTATTCAGCGCGATCACAAGATTTTATATGTGATCCCATCTTTCTACCTAATCTATTAATTGCTATCCTGATGCATGCTTATGCGATTGAGATAAGTCAACGCCATCCAAGTCATGAGCGTGGGACTTATTGACGCAATCCTCAATGTAGAGTTCCTACACCTTTATAAAGCTATTTCCAACTTTTTCAATTAATTTCCTCTCATTTTTTCCTCCATAGCTAAACCTTGGGAGCTTTTTTTAGAGTGTTTTGAGAAGGGAAAACTCGTGGGGAGTTGCATGGGAGGTGGTGTGAGTCCATGGTGCAAGTTTTTCCCGGGTAATTCTCATCCTTTTTTTCCCCTTTAGTATTATTATAAAAAGTTTAATTCCTTACTTTGCAACCTAATTTCTCCCTTGTTTTCTTGTCATTTGGGCCTTAATTTCTTACCACGTGGTTTATATTTCTAGACTATGGGGGTCCACGGGCCCATTTTAGTTCAGTTTTGACCTGAGTTGTGTTACGCAACATGGGTATCATTCTTTCTTTTTTGACATCTGTATCCTTAATTTGCTAGTTTTATGCTATTTTGGGTGATGCTAAAGTTGTTTAGGCTATGCGCGCGACTTGCGGGAGCCTTTCATTGGTGTCCACGTAGGATAGGTTTTTTATTTCCTTAGACTGGGTTCTTGTTGAATGCTCATTTGATTCCAGCCAGTGGGAGGGGCTGGGGTAGTGGTTGACATGACATTCCTTCTATTTATTTGTTCTTATTTACCTTTCGAGGCTATGTAAGGGATTGTTGTTAGCTGTAGACTGCATTTAGCATGCCCTATTTGCCAAGAGTGACCATGTGGACAAATTACTGATACAGGGATACTTAGTAGTTACTTGGGCGAGTTGTGTGCTTAACTGGTGGCTTCTGGACTATCTGTACTTCAAATGCGTTTCTTATTATCGTTAATTGACCTACATCATAAATTATATATCATGGGATCTGGTAATTGAGCACGAGCGTGTCCTGGGGCTATGTTAGCTTTATAGTTGCAGATAATTAACTAAAACTTCTCAGCTTAATAACTACTAGAAATAGAGATTTTCTTACTTATACCTATATGTGTGTTATGACTACTGTGTGGTATAGCTCTATGTTCAAAGATAAAGCGAAAAAGAATTTTCAACTATCATTAATGATATAGGGTTACCCAGAGTGTTTCTATACCACTAATGGGGCTGAGACCCTGGTACTATTGTTGTTTTGGCCTTACCATACGACGACCTCTTTGTTGTTTTTGAGGTGGAGCAACCTCTGGGGTGCTAACCACTTTATTGGTATTGAGGTGGAGAGACCTCCGAGATGTAGACCCCTTTGTTGGTATTTAGGTGGACAGACATTTGGGGTGTGGACCCCTTTGTTGGTTTTGAGGTAGAGTGGCCTCGGGGGTGCGGACCCTTTGATGGCACTACTCAAATATACTTTATGGCACCCCAATGCATAATTCTTACATGTTTGTGCTCATTAGGCTTAAGGGGAGAGCCATGTTGAGTTTGTCTGTGTTGGATGTATCCACTGGTGGGATGGTTACCTTTGGATTTTCTATTTACTGCTTTCCTTTATGCCTGTATTCCTTCTTTCCCTTATTCTTATCCGTTTTCTTTATCGATTGAATTGAGCTAGATACCAGGTATACTTCTGTGGGCTTGTGCTTTGTGATAGTTACTCTTAGTTAATTTCCATACTGTTATGTCTTATCTTCATGTACTATTTTTACTTGCTTTTCTTATGACCTGATTTACTTACTTCTTGTTCTTACTTGTATTCGATTGAACCATGTCTTGATGCCTACTGTGTAACTAGTGTTTTGGTATTCATGCTACACTTTTGTACCATTTTTGTGGTGCAGATACTAGTGTAGGACTTCACAAGAGACGTGATCATGCTGGTTAAAGAAGCAGGTGATTTCGGAGATCAAGGTAAGCTCCAACATTTGAGCTGATCCATTTCTCCAGCTATGTTAAGTTTTCTGCCTTATCCTATTAAGGGCAGGCCACTCTTGTATTTACCTCCTATTGGAGCAGTTGTATATATTATATTTTGTATACTCTGATGTAGATAACTCAATTTTGTCACAGTCACTAGTCCTAGTACATGTTGTATATATATATGTTTTTTATATTTCTTTTATTCTACCATGTATTGCTATATAGACTGTTGGTTATCTGTTGTTCGCCTATTGTTTGCCGATCCGATTTGAGGGGTTGGGCTTGTCTACTAGGCAGTAGTAGATGCTATCACGATCTGATTTTTGGTTTGTGAAAGACTGGTATCAGAGCTTATGTTGCCTATATTTCTGTGTCAATGGAGCAAACTAGGCTGCCCCCAAAGTTGAACTTTGTGTAACATATGTCGATACACTGCTGAACATCATATTCATATACCACAAAAGTTGTGGCACAATGTTTATCTGGGGTGGTGTAAACTACTGATGAGGCACTGTAATAGACTGTTGAACTGGCGGTAGATCGATATAAGTAGTAGTTTGAGGCAAGGATGTTGAAGTGGTACCAACTGAATGAGTGCTCGATATGGCCCCATATTAACCCCTGGGTGGGGTCTCATTAGCATCTGAGGAAGGATCTCTCTCAACTGAAGAACTACGAGTGTGCACCATCTAAAAAAAGCAAAATCAAATAGAAAGTTTTGAAACCAGTACGAGTACTATGACCGAGGAGAGTGAATAAATATATTTCATTCATATAACTTCAAGATAACTAATTAAAATTGGACATTTTTTCATCTTAATAACTACTTGAAATAAAGATAACTTATACCTATATGTGTGCTATGATACCGTGTGCTATAGCTCTATGTTCAAAGATAAAAGGAAAAAGAGTTTTCAACTATCAGGAATGGTATAGGGTTACTCAAAGTGGTTCTGTGAATGCTAATAGGGCAGAGAATGCCGCAAAATAATAACTTGTTATTGAGGTGGAGTGACCTCCAAGCTGTGGACCACTTTGTTGGTATTGAGGTTTGAGATGCTAAGACCTTTGCTAGTATTTAGGTGGAGAGACCTCTGGGTGCAGACCCCTTTGTTTGTATTGAGGTGGAGCGACCTCAGGGTTGTGGATCCTTTGATGGTACTGCTCAAATTTACTTTTCTAGCACCCTCATCCATTGATTTTTATGTGTTTGTGCTCACTTGGCTTAAGGAGGAAGTCATGGTGAGTTTCTTTGTGTTGGATGTATCCACTGGTGGGATAAGGCACCTTTAAATATTATCTGTTTGCTTCTTTCCTTTTTTTTTTTTTGTATTCCTTCTTGACCTTACTCTTACCCATTCTATTTATCAATTTAATTGAGCTGGATGCCAGGTATGTTTCTGTGGGCTTTTTTCCTATGTTAGTTACTCTTAGTTGATTTTCATGTTGTTATGCCTTATCTTCCTATACTGTTTTTACTTTCTTTTCTTTTGACCTGATTTACTTACTCACTATTCTTACTTGTATTTGATTTGATCCTGGTCGGCCGATGATGCCTACTGGGTACCTTGTATTTCAGTACTCGTACTATACTTCTATACCTTTTTTATGGTGTAGATACTAGCGCAGGCCTTCACAAGAGACGTGATAATGCTGGTCAGAGGAGCAGGTAATTTTGGAGATCAATGTAAGCTCTAGTGTTCGGGCTGAGCCTGTTCTCCATATGTGTTGGGCTTATTGCCTTATCCTGTTCAGGGTAGACTGATCTTATATTTACCTCCTATTAGAGCAGTTTCATATATTATCTTTTGGATACTCTGATATAGATAGATATCTATTTTGTCACAGTCTATTTTGTCACAGTCTGTTCTGGGAGGTGTTGTATATTTTGTTGTTCTGTATATTTCTTTCATTCAACCTTGTATTGTTGTATTTACTGCTGGTTATCTGTTGTCGGCCCATTGCTTGAAGCTCGGGGCCGAAGGGTTAGGCTTGTCTACCAAGGGGTCGTAGATGCATCATGATATTAGTTTTGGGTTGTGACATAAACCTATCGTTTAGCCACAAACCTTTCATTAGGACTTTACGAAAATCTCAAGGAAATAGAAACGTCCTTGAAACTCCCATTTCTCAAGAGGTACAAAGAAAAGCTTACCAAAATCTTTCAGTCTCTACCATAGAGACACACTCAAAAGAGTATTCTTCAGTATTCAACATCAACTACTCTACCAAATGAAACAAAACCTATAGATACTAAGTATTGGAAACGGGGAAACGGGGAAAGGGGGAAAGGGGAAAGGCTATCTATTAAAAATATACCCTTAATGAAGTATGGGTCTTGTTTTGCAACTTGCAATAGTCTCCATAGCATGTTTAGTCTCCTTTATCTTTATTCCATCCGTGCCCTTTCCATTTTATCTTCCAAAGCTTGTAGGATTCTTCTTATGGATATTACTTGGATTCAAGGATCCTATCTTCTCAAGCTCTGCATATCTTCGAAACTGGCATTGTGAACCACTTGAAACAGTTGAAACACTTTGAGCATGCTCCATTGGATCTTCCCCTCTTGATTTGATCTTCTTTCTTGATTTGGTATGAGTAGGGTTAGACCAGCATGCATTAAACTAGCTCGCCTGCTTTGAGAATTCTGTAATAAAGGTCCAAGCTATAAAAATAATCTACACATAAAACAAGCCTAACCATATAAATTATACTAAAATTAGGCCTGACCCAAAATTTAGGCCCAAAACACTTTCATAGGGCCCACTAATCGGGATTAAAAAAAAATCTTCCACGGGGCTCCAAGAATTTTCGGGAAATTTTTGCTTAAAATATGAGCATAATTCAGGCAATAATTGGGCACAAAATAGCCCATACATGATTGGAAAAGAAGAGAAAAGAATTTTACAAAATACCAAGAATTTAGGAAGGAATAATGCACAAAATTTATAGAAAGGAAACGATCTCAAAGTCAATGACCAACACAAAGCACTGTGAAGATTACCACCATGAATTAAAGAGAGAGAAACTTGTAATGGAAATTAGAGGAATTGGAGGAAAACTTAACAAAGCAAAGAAGATGGGGGTGAACAACAATTAAATTAGACAATCTAATCTCCCGAAATGGAAAATCATAAGAAAATTACTCCATAATTAGTTAGGTGAAAGAACATGGTTGGGAAATGGATGAAAAATCAAAGTTGCAATATTTATACTACTAGGGTCATACCGTCAAAATTGCGTGTTATAGAGTTGCAATCATGATGTGGAGTATTAACTGGAATTCACAATCGTGTTAACTAGTTTTATAATTGCAAAGAAAAGGATAGGAAAGAGTACTATTTTAATACGTGGACCTAGGGTGTCGATCGTGATGTATAGAAACTCGAAACTTTGCAATCACATTACCCTACTTGCAATCATGAAGAACATGGATAGGCTACACCAAAAACTGTGATGATAGCAAAACAAACTATAAAACAGTCCTGATAATTTCCTAGAACATGTTTAATCCCAGATAAACACAAACCTAATACGCAAATGACATAGAAATGAAATTCCATGATCAACATAATTGATCAAATCCTACCTGGGGTCATTTTGATGAATTGTTTACACAAGTTAACACCAAGAAAAAAAAAATAACCAAATAGCCCTACGAGCAATGAAAATAGCCCGGCTCACTCGATATATGAATAAACTACCTACCTAATCCAAATGAGACATTTTGGAGCTAATAGTGTAATCAAATTTTAAATCTGACACTTTTATCACAAAAAGTTTACTGAAATCAAACTTTAATCTCCCAACAATCTATTATCTCATCAAATGAGATAAAACCACATCGAAAGTTCTTGGAACAAAAACAAGGATCCATGTAGACCAAAATAAATTTTCCAAAGCTAAAGAAACTATCAAATTTGATTCCAAGATCACATTCAAGGAATAGTGTCTAACGTCAATAGTTTCCTAAGTTAATCCTCAAAAAAGGAAAATTAAGATAAATCTCAGAAAACCACCGAGGTGCAAAAATAGCCGTCAAAACAGGTAAAAAATGACCTGAAAAAACTACAAAAAATCTATAAAGTGCAAGAAAATATATAAATGTTAAAATGACCAAAAGGGTTATTACAGTTTTATTACATCAGGAATGCTATTCGTATGAGGTGTTGATAGCTTCTTATTATTGGTTTGTTAGAAATTGTGATGTTATTTATTAAGATAAAGTGGGTTTAGTTGTAATAATGACCTTAATGCCTTACCGATTGGCAGTAGCTCATTCTTGCTGCCTTGTTTATTCTCACATTTTTGCATTATGGTCGGTCGAGCTTCATTGTAAAACAATTATGGATTTAGTTAAGAGGTAATTTAAGGCTTCCTTTTCACTTTCTAACATGACTCTAAAGGACTAATCCTGTTGATATGTATATTTTCATTACTTGACAGACATCCTTATACTTTTTTTAGTTATCCACCACATGATATAGTAGTATCTATCAACAATAGTCTATTACTTACTTAGCATCCTAAAAATGATTGTTATGTTGTATTGATATCGGTTGTGATAACTTGTTACAGTTGTGATGTTTTCATCATCTAGTTTCTTCTTATGATCTTGTTTGGCCTTAGGAGATACTGACATTATAAGGTTTTAAAGCCTTTGATTGATACACCAAACCTACAAGTTGAATACATCGAGACTAATGTTTAGTCAATAGGACTAATATCTGGCACCTAAAAATTCATACAGATCAATTTAAATGATCATTAGAGTCCAAGTAGGAACCAATAAGAGTATATAAAGTGCTTTTTAACTTGTCAAATTTATGGGAGCCTAATTACTATGTTATTTGTTTTTTTCTATCAACCATGGTTATGTGGGCTGTTATGTTATGGTTTGATTATTGTTGTACGAAGTTTCAGAAATATGTAGGTTTATTTATTTATTCCAAACTCTATTTTATATTTGTATTTAGTAGTTTATAGTGTCAAGTAGATCCTGGGTAAGTTAAATGTATAGTAGAATTATTTACAATACCGATCAGGCAGGACTAGGTAAGTATGTCCCGACTATCCTTTGACTCTTTATCTGATTACTTGAAGCATTTATAATATTAGTTTTAATAATTTAGTTATCTTACATACCTGGTATATTATATCATACTAATTCTCTAATCCTGGAGGTACTGGACTCATGCCTATAGGTGTTGACAAGAGAGGGAGACAGAATGCTCCATAACATTGCCAAGTTCTAATAGGTTAGCGAGCCCCTTTCTTCTGAAGCTGCCAAAGTTTTTGAGGTTTGTAGTTTTATTATAGATAAATTTTGGGTCAGTTGATCCACTATCCCACAAATAATTATGTTTTTTAGATGCTTGCAGACTAACTTGTTTGGTTGTATAATTACTTTGATAAATATTTTAGTTTTGAATGTTGGTTAGTTGTATTTTGTTGGCTTGTTAGGACTTCTTGTTGGTGAAGATGCTTCAGCAACTTATTGTCCTAGCTAATATTGTATATACCTATTTTAATTTTTCGTGTAGAGATCATGCTGGCTTCAATTGTACAGTGTTTGTGCTATCCAAGATATCATGGTTTCCTTTAAGGTTTAACTAGGACTTGTGCGATTCCTGTTTACTTCAATATAAAATTGTTGGAAGTTGTTTTTTGCTTTGCAGAGTTGATGATCGTGGCCTTTATAGATTAATGTTTGCTTTTAAATCTAGATATAATTATTTATTTTCTTGACAGCATGTTTCTCCTATGTGCTAACGACAATTGGTTCAGCAAAATCAGCTTGGGCCTATGTTTTGGCATCAAGTGCTAGTTCGGGTTTGGGGTGTTCACACGATAATACAATTCAAATTGAAATATGATAAGAATTGCACAATATTCTTGTTATAAATTCTCAACATAGTCAAATGACACATCCATACGTAGAACCAATATTAGGAAGAAACATAAAAATATTAACCATCAAAGGAAGTAAAATAATAAATAATTTACATCCATCTTGTGAAAGATATTTTAAAGAAACTAAAGAAAAATTCTTAATGAAGTTTTGCAGCAAATATGTTCTTGCTAACCAAATGTATTTGCATCGCATAAGGAAACTTGGAACCAGTCTACATATTAATTAGTACCTTCTTCTATTGTTCTTTGTTTATTATTTCTCCCAAAAGATAAAATTTCCTCTTATGCCATTCCTTCATTGTATTTCTAGATTTGTACTCTAGCATTTCTAATTTCAACTCATTTTCTTTCATTCTTATTGTTTTCAACTAGGATGGTTAAGTTCTAGATGTGATTTATTAAATCTTTTAACTTCTCTAAGTATGTTTCAACTTCTCATGGACACATTATTGATAAATAATTGTAAGATGCCATAACTCTTCACATGCATATTAAGGAAAATATATCCTATCCACATCTCAATGCTTTCATGATTTCGCAACATCTACAATTAAGCGTCTGGATTCACACACAAGGGAGACTTAGATCCTAAGTAATTTCTTTCTAATTGATGTTGTATAAATTATTTTTACTACATAAATTACATGGTCAGCTAATATCTGAACTAAATTAATATGGATTTCTAGTTTTCTAGTAAATATAAGGTTACCTACTCTAACCCTGGCATAACTATATTTCATTCTCAGTGTTTGAAGGGATCACATATCTCTAGAGTCATCTATTAGCTTCTTCTAGCGCTTTCATGGCTTTCAGTATCAAACCTCATTTATCCAATATCAAATTTTTTCATAAAATTCCAAAATTTAACACCTTAAAATCAACAAAGTAAATGTTAAAATAGAAGAATTATTAGTGGGTAATTGAAGACTCAAAACTTTAGGAACTTACCCAAGTGATTCACCTAAAAAAATTGTCCTTGCATATACCCCAAGTGTGTTCTCAAAGTCAAAAATTGTGAAATGGGAAATGAAACCGTGAACAATGATTTTGTTCCCAGTTTACTGGTCATAATCTCTATGCGATCGCGACATAAGTCACCACATTTGCAACTAGGCTCAACGTTATCGTGACATTCATGAAATCAGTGCTACGTGAACACGAATAATAGGTCACATGACCATGAAGTTGTCTAAGATTTACTCATACAATTGCGATATCAAGTCATGTGATCATGATGAAGTGTTTGTACATTCACCAACAACTGGAATGACATAAAACTATCA
>JBDJHY010294363.1:0-10020 GCA_039654485.1 Withania somnifera | reverse complement strand
CTTAACTTTAAGCTCTAAAATAGGAACTTTGAGATATTTCTCAACCGAGTTGCCAGGGATCCGAACTACCCATCCCAACAAGTCATAAATGACTTGGGGCAACTGCTGAAATGCTCTAAGATGCAAGACGTAGCGTATTTATCATAAATGACCATGAGGGTCATTACAGGTGAAAGACTTGTTCGATATTCAAGAGACATTGGTGGCTTCAAAGTCAGCATTCAACGTACAAAAATTTCAAATTGGAGGTCATCGTTATTCACTAGCAAAGGACAGCTTAGAATACTGTACATTTCCTAATCAGGAAGGAATCCACTTTATTAAAGTAGCTAAAGATATCTACTTTATTAAAGTAGTTTTATAAAAGTTTTTTGTTTTTTTTACCCCAATAATATATCTGCGTGGGGCTCATCACTTATTCTTTCTCTTTTCCTTGACTGGCTTTATTGCTAGAAGATTCTTCCTTTTGTAGATTTTTCATGAAATTTTCTAATTCCATACTTTCAATACTTTGTGATTCTCCTGCTAGGCATTCCTCCTTATCACTGGAAGCCATTGATATATCATTAAGGATTTCTATATTAATTTTTTTAATAAATCCCTTTTTACTCCTTCCATATACGAAGCAAGTATTTGTTCTTTAGTTAGTATCCCCTTTTTCATTTGCAATTTTTGGAATAATTATTTTAAAGAACTATCTTTCTGAGTATTATTAGTATTTCTGTGAGTACTATATTTTATAATTGCCTTTTGTATAGAGTCTATAATACGTTGTCCATGAAGGATACCATCTTTATCCTTGGTTATTAGCTTATTTCAGAATCTGGTATAAAAGATCCACTGTATAACAGGTAATCCATCTTCATTTTGTGAAACCACCACTGACCATTTCATGATCCAAGGTATTGAAAATTCAATGAAAAAGTACATGAGGGTCATTCCATCAAAAAATATATTATCCTTTTGAGATATCCTGGGAGATATATCAACTATCTGTTATAAAGACTTTTTTAACTATCAGGTAAAATATTTACCGAAGGACCATATAATATCCACCATCGACAGAACCATGTTGGAATATCCTTCCCATAAATATTTTGGCAGATTTTTACAAATCATGAGTGCTTTCGCTACTCTTTCTCGTATAATAATCTTTTATGAAAAGCTTCCTTATAATCCAGTAATTATACTTGACTGCTACTTTTTGCTGTGGGTGTATATAATTCCATTCTCTTAGGGTACTTATTCCCTACTCTTTTGGAGTCAAGATCTTCTTTATAATTATCTTGGAAAAATTATAAATACTTTTTGAATTATAAAGGAAAAATGTTGGAATTCTGCGGATCCCAATGATACTAGTATGGCTTCAAAATGCATTCGGGATTTATAAGTCAGCGAAGCATATGATGCTCCGTTAAAGTATTTATCCATAATTCTCCATGGATCTTCCTTCTATTTAAGATCACTACTATCTAGGAATAATATAATTTCATTCTTAGTATTTTGACCATAATCTTCAGTAGTCTCTGTATCTTCTTTAAGAGCTGAAAATATGAAGGATTTGTATTATCCCCTTGATTATTCTTAAAGAATTCTATAAATTCCTTATATAATAGATGATTTGTATTAAGATTTGTAGATGATCTAGAACTTGCAATATCAACGGCTATAAGTCGCCTGTTTCCCATTTATGCTATTAACCTGTTATTACCGGTTCCAACTCTGCCTCTTGTCCTCCCTCTATTAGAGAAGGTTTGAAATGAGCGTCTCACTTCTGCATCATCAAACATATTGATCATTCAGATATTCTCTTGTTAAGAATCAGGAGCATTATTAGTTTCTCATTTAATATAATCTATTTAAAAATCGAAGGAGCTTAACAAAGCCTGCCATCTTGCAAACATTTGTTTAGGTATATCATGTTTGAAATCCTTATCAAATATAAATTTAGCAGCCCTGTAATCAGTTCTTATTAAAAACGTTTGGTTATATAAGTCTCCTTGAAATTTCTAAAATACATTTTACTATAACAATAATCTCTTTTGCTGTAGTAGCATGTTATTCTGGCTAATGTTCCATTTACCTGAATAGAATTGAATAATATAATCTCATTTATCAATAAGAGAATATTGTTTAAGAATTCCTCCATAGCCAATATCAGAGACATCAGTTTCTATATTTTCTTCCAATTAGGATTAGCTAGAGTTAAACATGAAAGATTTTGAACTCTAGTTTTTATCTTTTTGACTGCTTGTGTATGATTTTTAGTCCAAGGTTTAGGATTGTTTTTTAATCTATCATATAATATTGTAGTATCCTTAGCCAAATCTTTTGTAAAAGGAGAAACATAATTCAGACTTCCTAAGAACCTTTGCAGTTGTGTCTTATCAGTAATAATATCAGAAAACTTAGAAGCAAATTCAATACTCCTATTAATTGGAATAATTTTTTCCTTTTCAATATTATGTCCAAAAAATCTTAATTTTGTTTGGAAAAACATCATTTTTGGCTTAGATATAATCAAGCCATTTTTGTATAATAATTTTTTTGAATAAATCAAGATGTTTAAAATGCATTTCAATATTCTTAGAAAATACCAGTATATCATCGATGTTAACAATTATAAAAATACTATATGGTATAAAAATATAATTCATGATTTTTTGTAATACAGAGGGGACATTTTTTCAACCTGAATAGCATAACATTCCATTCATATTATCCTATTGGAACATTAAAGGAAGTTTTATATCTGTCTTTTTCTGAGATTTGAATCTGCCAATATCCTGATTTTAAATCAAATTTGAAAAATATAATAGCATCATGTAATCTATCTAGTAAATTTTTTTTATTAGGAATAGGATATCTAATACATTTTAGAACTTTAATAAGTGGTTTATAATTTATAACTAAACTGGGAACTCCTTGTTCTTGGTCTGCCTGTTTATTAACATAGAAAGCAGTACATGACCATGGAGATTTAGAATGTTGTATAAGACCTTTGTTTAATAAGGATTCAATTCCATTTTTTTTGCATAACTCTAAGTATTCAGAGTTCATCTGACATGACCTAGTTTTTGTAGGAATATTATTTTCAGAAAAAGTTTCTTCATATGGAAGACTTACTACATATTTTTTCCTCTCCCAAAAGGAATTAGGATGGTAGCTACATATCTGTAAAGAAAATTAATTATATATAAATTGTATTTTTTCGTCAGTTTAGGTTTTTGTAAAAGATTATCAATAGTCAGACTATTAATTTTATCTTTAATAAAATTAATTTGTTTAGTTTTTAGAGTAATATTATGTCTGATTTCATTTATGATTTTAAAAAATGGTTGGGTAATAAACTCAAATATAATTTCTTTGTTTTCAAATGTTTTAGTGATACCCTTAGCATCCCATCTACGAATGTGGTATATGTGAATAAAAAAATGATACTCCATGTATAATCTCATGTGAAATTTCTTTTACTAGAATAAAAGATTCTGGGATACATACCTTGTTTTTGCAAATATAAGCCTTTGGCAATTTATAATCAACACTTATTTTATTCCCACTAGCATTTCTCAAACAATGAGTGGTCTTATGAAAATATTTCAAAGGAATAATCCTTCATTGATGCAGTTAACATCTGCACCACTATCCAGTAAAGTAGTAAATTTTTTTTTTTTATAATTATAATCTATTAATAGAGTGATTTTTATATAGAATTTTTGTGAAGGAACCCTTTGCAGAGTTTGTACGAATTGATCTTCATCCTTATCAATTGATCTTCTTAGAATATCTAGCTGAAAATATTTCCTTCCAATTTACTAATTCTTTCATAAATTTCAATTTTTTTTATTAAGCTCATGAACTTCTCTTTTGAGATTATCAATCTCAACTACTAGGTCTTCTATAGTAGTAGGAGTACTAATAGTGTGTTTTTTTATGAAGATAAGGTCCTTTTGGAGTGGAAACATCATCCTCCTTTCTCGTATAACTAGTAGATGGTTCTTGTTCAAGCTTATCAATGATCTGAGATCTGATCTCAGGACCTTTTATTATCTTGAGAATTTCTAGAATATTATTAGTATTAATGAAATTAATATCCAAATCTTTGAATTGAGAGTATATATTATAGAAATCATCATCTTCTTTTTCTTTGCAGGGTTGACCCATTTGACAAGGTATACGATCATCTTCACTGCATGATTGTTTTGGTACCTCCTTAAGGAGTTTTGAGTCTTCATCAGTAGAAGTATCACTTCCACTACTTGCTATATCTTCTTCTTCTAAAGAAAATTCCAGAAAGATCTTGTAAAGAGAATCTTTTAAATCTTCATCTATGTTGAGATTTTTAATTTTTTCTTTTAATTTACGGTGTTTGACATAATGGCCAATTCTACCACATTTGTAACAAGAATTAGGATTTTTTGATTTTATGTAATCCTTTCTTTCACTATAAATTCTTTTCCCAGATGCTCTCCTTTCTGTTTTTTTCTTTTTCTTCCATTCACTATAGTTCTTTTTATGTTTGTATCTATAAAATTCTTTAATTTTTTATGACATATTAATTATAAATTGTTGACAGAATTCTCCTAATTGTTGTCTTTCATTGAGACGATCCTTAGCAATTTGTTGATTTAACCTAATTTCATTACACAAGGCTAGACTTTCTGTAGTGCACACACTTATAAGCTTCCCATATGTATAATCTTCATATCTAATACATGTGTTATTTCCCTTAAAAGTTATTCTAACTCTTTCCGCAAATAATGCTGGGAGGCTATCTATAAATTTTGATTTTCAATGAGAACTATTACACTCTGGTAAATTATATTATATTATATAATATGCATGTTAGGAGGTTTAAATTTTTTTATAGCTTTATTAAGAAAAGGAAAGAGAACAGAGAATCAGAAACAGAAAGAAAAAGAAAGGAAAGAAAAAGAAAATAAAGGAATAGAAAGAAAAAAAAGAAAAAAAAGAAAGGATTCTGCGCAAGTTTTGATCCGTAGAAACGTGTTTCCCTTCTTCTATGCTTAATTTTAACGGGTAATTTCTTGTTTTCTCTTTAATTATAAATTTTTCTATCGAATATAAACTTCCAAGACTTATATCTTTCGACTTTATTGTTAAATTTAGTTTTATTTTGTATCGTACGACGTACGAGATATACTCCATGCGTGGGTATAAATATTCTCAGTTTTCATGCTGTTAGGGTTCATGTAACCAATTTTAGCTGCGATTTTGATCCCGATAATTATATAGCAATATTGGTCTTGTGTTACTTGTAATGACTCTTAGGCTGTGTTTTTGCTAGCCTCGCTTGATTCCAAGTTTCTCGTACGTGATTTTGTATATTCGAAGCACACTTTTTAAGGATATTATTATATTTCAGGTAGGCTACGGTCTACTTTCTTCATATTGGGTATTGGTATAGTATATGTATTGTAAAGCTCCAAAGCTGGGATGGAATGATTATTTAGGCCCCGATATGCCTATTCTTTCGGCCTATGGCCTCTTAGCTGGATTGTAGTTTAACTACTTAACCTAGGGCTATATCTCCCTACCCGTATGTCTCATACTGACTTTGGACTGCAGTGTGTCTTTTTGGGGGAAGAGTAATACCTTTGATGCATATTTCATATGCGTATTCTGAACTGTAGTGAGGTTGGGAAGGGGATTAAACTCGTGATTAGAGCTTAGTAGTTATCCCCCGATTTAGGTTGGTGGCTTTAGAGCTGATCTAGTTAGGCTGCTTTGTTGTGCTCTACTTGTGTTGTTGTTTATTTGTATTACGAGTTAGGGACTGTAAGTTATTATAGGGGCCTTAGATTGCAGTCTTAGACTAGTATGTCCCTCATTTGTATTGAGCATGCATTGAACATTTACATAATAACTTGATTTTGATAGGATAATAATTGGAAACTAGTTTCAAGCATACTTATATCTTCCACGACTACGCTTATGAGCCGTATGGAGCTATTTTACCACACTATCTGAGGCTAGTTTCTTGTATTCAATGTGATTCTGGGCTTGCCTACAATGCGGGAGTTGGATATTTCAGGACGAGAATTTTACCGGTATGACTGTACTGACTTTTTACTGAGATATGTTATACGGGTTGAGCCCTAGTTGTTGGCCTCTTAGACCTGAGGATTTCAACATTGGAGGCCTTTTTTAGGGATTTTGTATGCGGGATTGGATCTGATGAGATTTGGGTTATGAATCACAACACAAGATTGGGGAAAGAAAGAAACAAAACAAAAGATATGCGGAAATTTAAGAGATTTGTCGATTTATGGGCAACAAGGGATTTTATACCCTCACCTCCCAATTGAACCAAGAAAAAAAAAGAAAATCAATAAATATAATCAAAGACAACGTGAATCCTCAAATGAAATACCTTCGATTAAATTGAATAAAAAGAAGTTAAAGTAGAAACTAAAGGAATCCACCTTTAATCACTCAACTAAGCTATAAACTATGGAATATAAAACTAAACTGTAATCAACCAAACGATTGCAATAATAATGAATTTTTCTAACTAAAATTGAAGGGAAAAAACCCTATTTATAGCTAAAGATGCCTCCCCTTTTGATTTCCAAGAGTAGCAGGATTTAGACAAGTTTCCCCTCATCCAGTTTGAGTGCAAATAGAATAACTTTAAGAACATTCTAGACTACCTTATGGAAGCTTCTTAGCCGCCCCTATTAATCCCATTTTGAGTCAATTTTGTTCTCCTTTATTTACTTTGATTGTTTCTCGAAAAGTGAGTAGGATCTGGTTTCCTAGTTTGAGTAGGATTCGAAATCCTAGTTTTATTAGGAGTTAGAATTCCAATTTGAGTAGGATTTGAAATCCCTATTTGAGTAGGATTTGAAATCCAGTTTGAGTAGGATTTGGTTTCTCAGTTTGTGTAGGATTGGAAATCTCAGTTTGAGTAGGATTCAAATAATTTTTTTATTCTGGAATCTTCCATTGTTCTTGAGGTCTTTGAACTTCCACTTTGCTCTTATTTTTGGGTTTTTTTGAGTTCACAATTTATTCCACAAGCTGTCTAAATTTATAAATCTTCAAGTCCTTAACTCTCCTCCTTTAAAAGAGTCTTAAAGTGTGGTTGCCAACCGTGCTCGTATCATCCTCCCCTTTTTGAGAAGATTCGTCCTCAAATATAAACTAACTTTCGTCAGGGGATACATGTAGAATATCAAACTAAATTAGTGACCAAGATGGTGCATTTCATTGGTGCATCTCTTCATGACTCCTTCCTTTAAGATTTTGCGCTTTAGGCGAAATTTTATACTACATTCTTCCATCTTTGAGAATGGAACCATTGGTAAACTCTACATCCAAATTTTGCTTGTCATGTTGACCGAGCATCATCTTACACTTATCACAATTACACACATAAAGTCTATCACTATGGTCAAATAGAGAATATTTACAAACACATGTATTAGTAAAACTTCATATTATCCTAATGATATCCCAAGTTGCATACGTTACACAGGAGCAAGTATATCTCAAGTTAGCTTCAACCCCTCTTATTGTTAGTAACCTATCCGTATTTTCTTGTGCAATAGAATGGCATAATCTTGCAAAAGAGAAGGAATGATACTAGGCATGTTGCTAGTATATTGGTTAATATGTAATATTAAACTAGTGTTGACAAGGCACACTAGGTCGCGCCCCTCATCAACCTCTTTTAATCACTTATTAGGCTTAGTTAACATACATACCTTAGTAGTTGCAACCATTACTTGTTTATTATGCTCCCCACTTCCTTCACCTTTATTAAGTACCTTGGTCCTCTCCCTATGTTCTTTCATCACTCAATAGTCCTCACTTACTTGATAAGGAGTTAAAGGAATAAGTACATGTTTTCTACCCTCAAAAGTGAAGGAGTATTTATTAGTCTTCCCATGGTGATTAACATCTCTATAAAACTACCAAGGCCTCCCAAGTAATATATGACAAGCTAACATTGGTACTATATCAAACACAAGTTCATCCTTATACTTACCAACACTAAACTCAAGACTTACTTATTTTAAGACCTTCATCTCACCACTTTTATTTAACCATTGAAATTTGTAAGGACTAGGGTGTTTAAGTGTAGGTAACTGCAAGTGTTGAACTAAAGATTGACTTACTACATTATTGCATTCCCATTACATATTATTAATGGACATATCTCCTTTTCAATCTTGCACCTAGTGTGAAATAATTTCTTTCTTTGGTATAATTCTTCCTTAGTTATAACCCTCATTAAACGCCTAACTACACATGAAAAGTTCTCTTTCTCGGGTATAGACTCTTACTTATTAACACTTAATAGACCTAGACTTCACATTAGTTACCCACAAGTAGGCCCTTCGGTCATCCTATCCTCCACCCTACCTACACTCTCTTCTTTCTCATCTCTCTCACTTCCCTCCTTACTATATTCGTCTTCACTTTCAGTTAAGTATCCTTCTTTATAATCCACAATCATTCTCCGATTGTGACACTCACTTGCTATGTGCCCTTGATCTTGAAACCTAAAATATTGAATAGTAGAGGGCCTAGGATTATGAGTTTTAGAAGACATACCTGGCTGCGACTTATGTTTGATTCTGGGTTTTGAATCCCTTTTGTTGTCTATTCGCCCAATGACCCTCTTTACGTCTATTTTGGGCTTGTTTTGATTTGAGGAAGACCTCCACCTCTCGCTGCCTTTATTCCAAGAACTAGTAGTGTGTTTTCCATTAAAATATCTCTCCTTCTTCAGGTTTTCCTCTACTTTGTTGGCATCATTAAAAGCCTCATGTTGAGTGTCATAATGCATAAGTCTCATAGGCCTTGATACATAACTTTGCAACCATGAGTAAAATGGATTATAGTGTGTTGCATTAGCTCCTGTAACTTGGCTTTCACACTCAAGCTCTCGAACTTATCATAATACTCTTCAACGCTCTTAGAACCTTGATGAAGTGCATACACCTTTTGAGCATATCTCTATAATAGTTAGGGGGTATATACCTTGCTTTCATGAGTTTAATCCATTCATCCCATATAGGTAACATGTAGTTGTGTTGTACAGCCTAAAACCACCTTTGTGATTCCCACCAAGTAGATGCATACCCCTCAAGTTGAGTAATATCTTAGTTGGTCTTCATTGCCTCGGATACATTGTGTGTAAGGAAAATCCTCTCTATTTGAAACCTCCAAGAAATAAAATCTTCCAGATTACTACCCCTTTTAAAAGTACGTAATGTAATCTTGATTGTATTAATACCCCTTGTTGGAGCTCCTCTCTTCAAGTTCACTTCCGCCCTTCCACCATTTGGATCCTCCCAAGCTCCCATATGATCCCTTCTACCCAAATTTCCATCTCCTCTACCCCCTCTTTCATATTGAATACCCTTGGCCTCCTACTCTTTCTCTTCCCCCTATTTCTCCAATTTCATGAAGATCAGCATAGAGATCATATCCTGGATACGCACCATAACCATACCTCTCATATGGATAGTCATATGTGGGGTTATTAAAGCTAGCATTGGGTTGGTACACGTTTGGGGTATTCTGATGTGGGTTGGCCGTTTGTGGGTTGGCCGTTTGTGGGTTTGGGAGATATGGTACATGCAAGGTGCTTGTGGGTCTATTTTTGGATGAGCTTGTCGTACTATTTGTGGTTGGTTATGGGGATGTGGGGTTCCAGCTCTTATTGGTTGAGAATGATTGGATTAGAATAGTGTATCTTGTTGGAGTGGAGCTTTACCTTGACATCTATTCACCTACCTCAATTGATACGGTTTGATGGTGGGAGATGTTTCCATTTTCTTACCTTGATCCTCATTATGAACTGTCTATAAAGACCCCTCTCCACTTCTAGTACATTCACTTCTTCCTTCTTCAATATTCCCAACTCGCCTTTGCAATTTAGAAACCTCTCCTTTCATTAAGGCCATGTTTTGTCACGACCCGACTTCTCGGAGTCATGATGGCACCTACTATCCACCCAGTAGGAGAACCAAACCCTGTAGTCCG
>JBDJHY010294353.1:0-10020 GCA_039654485.1 Withania somnifera | reverse complement strand
CTGCAGGCTTTACGGCTATTCAGGCTGACCAACATCTGAATCGGTACTTATCCGATTACTTCAAAGCATACTCAAAATAGTAATAACCTTACTACCAGTTTAATAAAAGTATAATTTGAGTACAATAAGAGACATGATGTATGTTATACTATGGACAGTATATCAACAATATATAATCATAATAACTACATACTAACCTACTCTTAGGATAGCATGAGGATTTTACTCACTCATCTATTTAGTAAGTATAAACATGTCATATGGCCTAATGAACTTGGGATTATGCCTACCCCACCAACCAAACCTCATAACACTCTTAATGGGTAACACACGCATTAAGACTATATCACAAATACTAAAATCTAAGAGTTGAAGCCTATAATACACGTAGGACATATTCCTACCCTACAGTGTCCGAGCATGTCATTAATAACACTGACACTATCAACTATTTCACTAATATAATAAGAACTCCAACTAGGCGTATCCCTACCATAAAACTAACAAATAAGCAGTCTAAAATGCATGAATACAATTCCTCAAATGGTACAATCAGAATGCTGGAGTGATAACTGTGGTTATAAGAAAACTCTACCAAAGACAAGTATCTATCCTAACTACCTCAAAATTCAAAGGCACAAGCTTGGAATATGTCTTAAAGAACCTGAATGGTCCTCTTGAACTGACCGTACGTCTGAGGATGGAAGCTGTACTTAAAGAAACCTCTATAACTATCTCCCTTTATACTGTCCTTTAAAATCTAGATGTAAACTAAGTGCCCCTATCTGATATAGTGGAAACTAGTACCACATGGAGCCTAACTACCTCATTAACATACAACTTAGTCAGATTCTTAGAAACTATGGCGGTAGTCAGCAATTCCTAAGTCTTAAAAAGCTAGATTCACACTCAGCTGACCACTGGAAGGGAATGTCCTTTAGCTTCATACTAGTTAGAGGGGTTACAATGGATGAAAAACCCTGAACAAACTGTTGATAGTACCTAGCAACCCATGAAAACTCTAAATCTCTGTATTAGTAGGTTAAGGACAATCATGCATCAAGGATACCTTACCCAAATCAAAGCTAATACCAGTATCAGACACCATATGATCCAATAAAGCTACAGACTTTAACCAAAATTCACACTTCAAGAACTTGGCATAAAGCCGGTTAGTCCTTGAATTTTGAAAAACTATCCTTAAGTTCCCCTCATAATTCTCTCGACCCTATGAGAATACTAACGTATCATTGATGAAAAACTATCACAAAGAAGTCTAAATAGGCCCTGAACATGCGATTCATCAAGTCCAATGAAGGTTTTAAGGGAATTGGTCAGCCCATATTACATCACTAGGAACTCATAATGCCTATATCTTGTCCAAAAAGTTGTGTTTAAGATATCCTCAGCATGAATCCTTAATATATGGTAATTGGATCTCAAAACAATCTTAGAAAACAAGGTGGCATCCTGTAGTTTGTCAAAAAATCATAAATGTGCAGCAGTGTATACTTGTTCTTAATAGTCATCTTGCTCAACTGCCTATAGTCAATATTAGGGTACCCCAAGTTGATACACTAGAATAGATAAAATCTTTACAAAAAAGATCTTGTAGATAAAGAATCAACTCATGAACCTCTACTAGAGTCATATGGTATGGAGCAATAAAAAAGGGCATGGTGCTCGACTCATCCTCTATAGAAAAACTAGTGTCCCTTTCGGGTGGGAGGCTGTATAAATTAGCAAGAAACACATCCAAAACTCACGAAATATAGGAACAGACTCAAGGGAGGGGGATGAAAACTAAAATCTCTAACATGGGTCAAGTAAGCTAAGAAACCCCTAAAAATAAGCATACGAGACATAAGGAAAGATATGAACTGAACAAAAGAGTGGCTAGTAGGCCCTTGCCACACTATCGGAGGTACACCAAGCATGAATAAGGTCACAATCTTGGTAACAAAATTTATGGCTGCATATGAGGTGATAACTAGTCCATGCTCAAAATCACATCATACTCTATCATATCAATTACAATTAAGGTCACCCGGGTGTCATAACATTGGATAGTCACAACACAGAACTAATATACACAATCCACCACTAAGGCCGCACCCATGGGGTGGGTGGACTCAATGGAATGGACAAAGGCTCACTATATACACCCAATCGAGAAGGAAAATACATAGAAGCATATAAAAAGGTATAATTAGGATCAAATAAATCTAAATCTGAATTCCCAAAAACAAGTATATACCAGTTAACATGGAAATGGATGCCTCTACCTCAGTTCTGTCAAGAGTGGCATAAAGTGGTAGTGGCCCCCGCCCTGCTGCTCACCTCCTATACCCCTTGCTCCACCTCTCTATCCTTTACTTCTAGCTCCACAGGCTATTGTCTAACCATCTCTAGCTAGTGGAACGGTCTATAATGGCTAGGCAGGCAAGGATGTTGTTGGAGTGGCCTTGTGCTAAGGGAAATTCCTAGAAAAGTGACCCCTATAACCACAATCAAAGAAAGCCTTCGAATGTCGATCTCTGGTGGATGTGGGACAATCTTTGGAATAGCTCCCAACCTCACCACACTCATAACAACCACCTCTATATCTTTCTCATCTACTGGAATCGTCAGTCGATCCTCGGGAACCTGAAGTTGGGCCCATAGTGGGCCGATAACTTGATCTCATATCCGAAGTTAAAGTGAAACATTATATTGTCAGATGGACTAACCCTAATGATAACCCTATTTGTGGTCCCTACGACAACTGTAGTCTCTACATAATGACCAAGAACCTAAAAAACTGCCCTGCTTCCCACCTCTTCTACCCCTTGCTCCACCTCTTTGTCCTCTACTTCTAGCTCCACAAGCTTTTATCTAACCATCTCTAGTTGGTGGAACAGTCTATAATGGCTGGGCAAGAAAGGATGCAGTTGGAATGGCCCTGTGCTAAGGGAAGTTCCTAGAAAAGTGACCCTTATAACCACAATCAAAGAAAGCCTTCGAATGTCGATCTCTCGTAGATGTGGGACAATCTTTGGAATAGCGCCCAACCTCAACACACTCATAGAAACCACCTCTATATCTTTCTCATCTACTGGAACCGTTAGTCAATCCTCAAGAACCTAAAGTTGGGCCCCTGGCGGGCCGACTACTCGGTCTCATATCTGAAGTCTAAAGTGAAACATGATATTGTCGGATGGACTAACCTAATGATAACCCTATTAGTAGTCCCTACCACCACTATAGTCTCTACATGATGACTGAGAACCTGAAAAACTGCCCTAATGGTGCTGTGTTTTATTATTGCCCCCTTGAACCCAACGATCCATAAGCTCCATCTAACAAGCATGATCAGCAACTAGCAACCACTCCACAGATCTGCAAAAATCAAGTCTTAACACATATCCAAAGCGGCGAATCCACTCATCCACAATGGGTAGTAACTCCACAACATATCTATACAAATTAATATACTAAGTCTCATACTTGCTAATAGTCATGGATCCATGTTGCGTGTTTGGAAACTAAGCCTATTTTCCCCTGAGAACCTAGATAGTGCAATTTGGAGGAAATGGTCTAATATCTTCTCCACCTCAAAAGTTGGGATTGTCGAAGCTGGCATCGAGGTAGATACAATAGTGGCTTGAACTGGTGCCATAGGTGGTATAAGTGGTTATTATGGAGCTATCGGTACTGGTGGAGGAAGTACACATGGTGCTTCTCCTTGAGATAATGATTTTGGCACATATGTTGGTACCTAACCAAACATCTACTATAACAGTTCTCTAATAGCATCAAACGGTGGTTGTGTAAACTGTGGCGTAGTTGCAGGAGCAGTCTGCAATTATACTTGTAGGTCTACAACCAATGTTGGAAGCTAAGTAGACGATGGACTAGTATTACTCAGTGGAGCATCCCCTACTACCTGCTCATGATCTATCAGGAAGGGTCTCTATCCACGGATAAAGCTTAGGTACGCACTATCTACGAAAAAAAGTTAAACCAAAGTGAGTCTTTCCATAAATGGGACTCATATCAATGCACAATAAGAACCAAGAGATGAAACATTTACTAAGGTACCCCATAGCCTCCTAAAGATTAGATGCATACATTTACGAACCGATCCACAAGACTCTACTAGGTACTTTCTCCAATGGCAAAGAGATCAGTGAACCTAAGATCTGATACCACTCTATCATTGACCCAATCTTAGGTCTTGATAAAGTGTACAACCCACCTATAAAAATACTATCCTGATATCCCAAAATGATGAGAAATGGGACATGACAACTCATAACTACCAACAATGAACAAATAGTAAATAAGATCAAGAATAGAGCATACATATATACATGACCTAGCCCAAAACCTGGTGTCGATGGCAAGTGGAGATACAAAATAGAGCATCCAAAATAAATATACAACATATACAAGCACCTAGAGTACTAAGTAAGGCATAACCTGCTGGGAAAAAATGTAGACAACAAATAGAGGCATACACTATAAGCTTGTAAGCCAAAAGGTCACCATAATATTTGAGAAACAATGGTCCAATCCGCAAGATCACACCTTCTGCACCAAGAAAATAGTGCATAAGTGAAGTATAAGTACCATACATTGGTACCTAGTAAGCATCATAGACCTATATGACACTAATAAAGCATAAGTACGGTAAAGGAAAGGAGAGTAATATAGGTCACAATAGTAAGTAAAATAGGAATTTAAGCTAAGTACACATCTAAGTCAATAGGAGGTACGATATACAACTAGGAACAATGGAGAAAATATACCTAGTCTAAGAAGTAGGTTTATGTACTTCTATCCCCCAAAATATCCCACTATCACATGATCTTGTGGAATCAAATACCGAAAATGTACCTGGGTTCCACTTGAGTATAAGTAATAACATGGTAAAGGATAACGAAGAACATAAACTAAAGACAAAAATAAAAGTATAGAATAAATATAACCCAAATATTTGCTCATACAACACTTGGGTATAAAATCAGAGAGTATAAATAGCGTGATAGAAAGAGTTCAAATCGGTGAAAGCATAAGAGCACCAGGAAATAATACTCAATAAAGGAGACTGTGCCTCTGATTCCTTAGAGTCTCGCACCTTATAGTCAAGTTTTGGCTCAGACCTTAAAATCAGCACCTAGACCGCACCCTTGAGAATATTCAGACCGGTAGTGCGCTATTTAGATAGACAATACAGTAGCCGCGACATACATAATCAAGCTAGTTTATATTTTAAAATATCTCCACACCTCACATGGTCCCCGACATTGTGTACATATAGAGATAAGAAACTCTTTCTATTTTAGGCCAGTAAACCCTCCATTTTGGTTAATTAGTCAACATTCTAGATACTGTGGTATCGGGACCCCATATGTACCCATGAAACTACTACTCAAGTACAAATACATGATCACAACATACCAATGGAACAAAAAAGGCAATAGCACAACTAGGATTGGTTAGAAGACACTAGCTAAGAACACGTAATACTCCATCTTCTCACAATACCACAACCCCACCTCTAAAGGTCCAGATACTGCCCGCAACAAGTGAAATAAGACTACACTAGCCTGGGAACTCCTATATCCTTATGTTGGGTCGCGATGAAGTGGAAAAACAAGTAATAATAGGTAGGAATAGTGGAAAGATAAACTAACCTAATATCCCAACCCAAGAAGTGTCCTAACAAAAAAATACACAATATAAGCCCTAGTCAAGAAATCAAATGAGCCCAACCTACTTAGGCATTGGAACAAGTCCTCGTAATGCATACAAAATAGCCCAAAGCTCTGATAAATCCCAAATTAGCTAGAAACTATCAAATTAGTTATCCAGGAGTCAAAAGATCGAGAATGATACCCATATTTCCAAGTGCAATTAGAGAACACGTGGTTCAAATTTCATCTAAGAGGGACCACAACCACGTCTCCAAGTGGCAAAGAAAATTTTATTTAAGAGGAGAATTATTTATAAATTTATGATATGCAAAAGGACTAGAAAATGAACCTGGAAAAGGTAATTTACAATCACCAAAGCTCCCACAATAATTCCCTAATGATAGACCAATAATTCACTTCTACAAAGCTCTATGGATCAATTATATAAAAGCTTATATGGAGGAAAAATGTTTTACATGAATGGGAAGAAGATGGAAACTAACATATATATAGATGGAAACATAGCTGCGTGAATGCGGTTGACTCATTGCAATCATGGAGGTCTGAATGTACCAGACCTTGAGTTCCTAGGTGGTCCATTGTGATCGAAGTGAAGACAAATCCTGGTCCAAGTCTTCCTCAAGGCATCACGATCATGATCTCCCCGTCACGATTGCACCCTCTGAAAATCCAAAGCATAATGAGATCATCCAGGACTTTATGGTTGCGATGAAAAAATTCCTCAAGCATCATGAATATGGCTAATGTCCCATGAATGTGATGAAAGAGCTAGGGATGTTATTTTGAATGAAAAAATGTTGTGCAACAGCAGTTGGAAAATCTTCAAACTAGGGATCAAAATAGAATCAAGCACGGATTTGAATAAACAAAATATGAAAACTTTATAAAAACAATATTCTAGACTCAATAGAATCAAAGAAATGCTCATACGAGGCCGTTTCAACAAATAGGACAACTTTACCAAATTGAACCAAAACAAACAACTTTTTATCTTCCATACAAGCCTAAAAAATAAGTCTTAAAACTTTGGGAAACATTCCAATAATCCTACCATCGCAAATTGACATTTGAGAGTGAATGGAAGTGTTAGAATTCTAATTCGGAGCTCTGATAAACACAACCCATCCCATGTTCCCAACTAACTCTTGACCTAAATATTCTCTAATTAGCTCAAATTCAAACAAAAAACTTGTGCCCTGAACTAAAGTTCAAACTAGACAAAAGTTGGTATTATGGAGCTAATGGGTTTGCTGGAATCTGATTTCAAGTTTGTTAAATAATAATTGACTTTCAAGTTCCACTATTTCAGGTTAAGCCTTTAAAATTACAAAACTGAGATAAAAAGATACACAAGTTCCAGGGAACCAAAATAATGTCCTAGCAAGTTATAAATGACTTGGGGAATCTTAAAAAAGGCTATAAATACAAAAAAAGTAGAAAGGAGAGTAAATGCCCTTGTGGGTCATTATAGTTAACTTCTTGATTAATTTAAATGTTTTCATTGATAACAAATGGGATGAAACAAAGGAGCAACCAACCAATATGAGTAAAGAGAAAGAAGAGAATAAGGGAAGATATGATATATAATACATGAGAACACCAGCAACCTCCCAAAATCTAGCATTAGTCGCTACAGAAGCGTATACATATTGAATATATAGTAAGTACAATAAAAACAGCTAAAATACATATGTACAACTCTATCCTTAATAAAGATAGGGATGGGGATGCTGCAGGTTGAGAAGAGGTCAGCTTAAACATTAAGTACTTACCATAACATCTAAATACTTGAAGGGCTCACTGGAATAACTACACCCCTCTCATAACTCGTATCGAGATCTTCACAGCAAAAATATGCAGAAGTATAGTTTGAGTATCAAACAATGGGTAAACAATAGGCTTCATTGACTGACCAAGCATAAATAAGGAATAGATAAAATAAGAGACAGTTGATAATCAAATAATAGAGAACATAAACTAAGTGAATCTAACAAATATGAATAAAAGTTTAAGCCTAAAAAGAAGAAAAAGTCTGCAACTACATAATCATTAGGAGAATATCTATAACTAGAGGTAAATCCAAGGATTTATGACACATACCTGGAAATCCAATGCTAAACCAGCTTAAGAGAACATAAACAAACAATACTAAGGCTAAAATTCTATAAACAACATAACCAAAAGATATGAAGAGGTATGATTAATAAGGTAAAGGAAAATAGTGATACGAATAAAACAATCCAGAGTCAGGTAAAAACATAAGAACCCTAGTTGGACTCCCATAGACCAGTGGGTACTTATAAAAAAAGGAAAAGCAAGCATAACCTAATTGTGCTCCCATCAGACCAATAGGTACACACAACCAAGAAATAACCCAATCATCTCCCTCGTAAGCTAGAAAGGTACAAATAAAAACAATAAGTGTCCAATGCAAGGGGTGCTAGAAAGTAAATAATAGTACAACATGCACCCTTCTTAGTCCAAAACAACAGCAGGATAGACATACATGAGACATCATTGTAAATCACTCTTACCCCATAAATCCTCTCGTGATCCTCACATAGAAACCTAGGATGACAGGGCTCGTGGATGGAACAATATCCTACATGCCTAAACATAGTAACCAAATCATCATCTAATTTCAAAACCTTGAGCCCATCTCAAAAACAACATCTTAATAAAACAATATCGTGAGTCGCCGGAGTAGTATCAATAACCATTAGTGATAGTTAAAAATAGAGTGTGATTATATAGAAAACTATCTCCATGCTTCCTAGCAACCGGTGAAAGTATAAGTATAGTATGAAATCCAAGTTCTTACATTTAATCTAGTCTAATTATATAAAAAAGTAGCACCATACCGATATTGTCGATCGTAAGTATATCTATAGGTAAAACCCCTTTTTAAATTTAGATATGATAAAAACATTATTTTAGTTAGTTATTTACTCCTAAAATACAAATGGATAACCATGTTCATTTTACAAATTATCGCACAACATATAATGACCCATTCGACCATTTCCTTAACATTCATCTTTTCCTATGCTTAGAGATGTTTGATAGTTTCCCTAAGTCATTTATCACTTCTTGAGAATGGTAGCTAGATGCCTTGGTGACTTGTTTTCTTGTTATCTAAGTTTCCCTATTTTGATGTTTCAATTTGAAACAGTGTAACTTGAGAGTTAAATTATAGTAAACACGCTCAATATCAAATTTTAATAGTTCTGTTAGCTCCATAATGTCAACTATGGTCTAGGTAGACCTTAAGTTTGTATCTTGGGCTTTTATTTTGGATTTTGGGTTGTTTTATGGAAATTCAGCCGTGCCAAACCTCATTTTAAAGCTTGGGTGGTTTTTTAATGATCAGAATGTTAAGTTAGGATTTTGATGATTCCATCAGCTTTAGAATGGAGATTTTTGTCTAGTTGAGTCTTTCATTTGTTTCTCGGGGTGTCCGGGATCATTTTTAGTAGGTTTGTGGAGAGTCCCTAGTTCAGCTATTTTTGATCCTTTTGTGTTTGGAGTCATTTTAATTTATATGGCCTCGGTTGGTAATTTTGTCAATTCTATTGAGTCCGTAGTATGTTTTCCACCCAAAATGTAGTTTTGGTTTGTTAGAATTAGACTTTGGATGCTTGTTTTAGACCCCACAGAGTTTTCCCAATTTATTTTGTGATGCTACAGGTCTCAAACCGCACCAGCAACCCTCAGGTTGCCCCTACGCCCAAGGGATTGTTGGACCAAGGTTGGTTCACCAGAATCGTTCCTTTATGTTTTGATTGATGACCAAACCATTAAGTCGAAGATTCGAAGTTAATGGAACTCCTACAAATCAAAGAATATGTTCGTTGATATGTTCATGTTTCAAAGAAACAATCTGGAGCTTAACCGACTCACTTTGAGGCATTCCGAGTTCCCAAAGTGTAAAAATTACAAAGAAACAGGAGAAGATTAGTCGACTAATTTAGTAAACTAGTCGACTAATTTTGGACAAATTTATTCGACCAATTATGCAAATAAGTCGACTAATATTGATTACTGTAAGGTACTAGAAAATGCACTAATCGACTAACATATGAAACTAGTTGACTAATTTGGGTGGAACAGTTTTAGTCGACTAATCTGGTTGTCAGAAGCGGATCTCACTTTATTAAATGAGCCATAACGGCTAGTATTGCTTCACCAATGGCTATATTGATCTTGGCATCTATAAATACACCTTAAGGGTGCTTGGACTGATAATGGAACACTAAGAGACATATACTACAACATCATATATCATTCCCAATCACAAATCAAGTGTTCATCACCAAATCTA
>JBDJHY010294342.1:0-10021 GCA_039654485.1 Withania somnifera | reverse complement strand
CTACTACTATCGTAGAGATTCTAAGTTTCCTTGGGTTACTGGGTACTATTGCCAGTTTGTTCAAAGATTTCTTCCATCGCAGCTCCTTTGACTAGATTTAAGAAAACACATGTGCCCTTCAAGTGGTCAGTAGAGTGTGAGTCTAGCTTTCTAAGGTTGAAGGAGTTGCTAATTACTGCCCCTGTTCTCTCCTTTCTAGCTGTGGTCCAGCCTTATACATTATATTGTGATACTTTGGGTATTGAGTTTGGTTGTGTACTGATGCAATAGAGTCATGTGATAGCATACACGTCGAGGTAGATGAAGGATCATGAGTTCAACTACCCCACCCTCGACTTGGATTTGGAGGAGGTGGTTTTTTCACTTAAGATCTTGAGGCACTATCTATATGGCATCCATTGTGAGATTTATACTAACTACCACGGCTTGTAATACATCCTAAGTCTGAGGAAGAAACTTTAGGTAATGAAGGTGGGTTGAGCTTCTGAAGGACTATGACTTGAGTATATCACCCAGGAAAGGATAATGTGGTTGCAAATGCCTTGAGATGGAAGATGGTGTGTATGGGTAGCCTAGACTCTATTTTGTTTCTGAGAGGCCTTTTGATCGGCACATTAAGTCCTTGGCCATCATGTTAGTTATATTGGATGTTTCAGCACTAGAAAGGGTTGTTTCTCATGTTGAGGCCAGTCTTCCTTGTTTGATCATATTCTATAGCAGCAGTATGAGGACCTTTATCTAGTTCAGATTAGAGAGACGCTTTCGAGGGGTGATTTTAGTTGGGCACGTTAGACTTTGATGTTGTGTTATGGGTTCATGGTCTCGTAACCATTCCAAGAGTTGGTGACTTGATTTAGACACTGTTGAGTGAGGCTTAATGCTGTAAATATTCGACCCATTAGGGTATTGCAAAGGATGTACCTCAATTTAAGGCTGCATTACGAGTGGCGGGGCATTAGGAGAGCAATAGAGTCCTTTGTGTCTCAGTGTTTGAACTGTCATTAGGTAAAGTTCAATAATCGAAGACCGAGCGTGAGCTTCAGAGTATCCCTATTCCTGAATGGAAGTGATAGAGGATTACTATGGTTTTTATTTCAGGCCTTCTTTACACATTTAGTGGCTATGATTTTATTTGGGTCATCATTGTTCAATCGACCAGGTCAGCCCTTCTTAGGGTACAGAGAGGCTAGCTCAGTTGTATTATTCGTGAGGTGATTAATCTTCATGGGATACCAATTTCCATTATATCTGACTAAGGCACTCGGTTTATGTTATAATTTTGGAGTTCAGTGCAGAGAGAGATGGGTACTGATGTCGCCTTGAGTACAACATTTTTCCCTTAGACCGATGGGTAGTACAAAAGGACTATTCAGGTACTTCAGGATATTACGGGCCTTTGTGTTTGATTTTTGTGGCAGCTGGGGTGGGCATTTTTCCTTAACAGAGTTTTTTTCTAACAATTATCATTTCAACATTCAGATGATGCTTTCTGAGGCCTTGTATGGTAGGTGTTGCTGATCTCTTGTTTGTTGGTTTTATGGCTGAGAGGTTTGATCCTAGAGTTATGATTGTCTTCGTAATATCATGGACAAGGTCAGAGTTATTCAGGATAGGCTTTGGACAATGGAGAGCAGGTAAAAGTCCTATGCAGATCGTAGGCTTCGACCCCTAGAGTTCAATATTAGTGATATGGTCTTTCTTTGGGTGTAACCCATTAAGGGCTTTATAAGGTTTTGCAGACTGGATAAGCTTATAACTAGGTTTATTAGTCCATATGAGATCACACAGAGGGTAGGAAATGTTGCCTACAAGCTTGCCTTGCCTGCACAGTTAGCTGTTGTCCATTCGAAATTTTATTTATCGATGCTTTGTCGATATGTTCTTGGCCTGTCCTTATGCTTCTCTGAAAGTCAATGAAGATTTATTACTGGTTTACTTATGCTGAGGAGATGAAATTATAGAAAGGGATGTAAGGGGATGCAAATCTAGGGATATCCTTGTGGTGAAGGTTCTTTGGGCACATAGAGCCGTCGAGGAGTCTGCCTGGGAGACAGAGCATGATATATGGGCCTAGTATCCACATCTATTTGGGCCTTCAGTTACTACTCTTTCCTTCACTTTAGAGGACGAGAGTACTCTTTCTTTTCTTTCGTGTTTAGAGATTTCTGTTAGCTACCCTAAGTCATTCATGACTTGCTAGGATCACTAATTTGGTTCCCTAGTAGTTCTATAGACTATTACAGATCAATAATTGTAAGAAAGCAATAATAACATAACTGCTAAATACAAAAAGGAAATTAAAGGAACTAAGCAAGTAACTTGTGCATGACTGTCATATAGGAGTATCCAACGATCAAATAGAACCAAAATAAAATAAAGAAAACGTATTTGGACTACTGCTAAATCACTAACACCTAAAACATGGCCGAGGGTAACCACAAATAATAAAGCGTGAATATAACTAAAATAAGGAACGATTAATAACCCAAATGGCTCCCCATAAGGCTATGATTACAAAAAGAAGGAGCATGCAAAAGCTACCTAATGCCCCATCCCGTCGGTAGGCAAAAACAACACAAAAAGAACTTACCTTGACCCCCCTTAAGCCTGACAAGTACAAACAATTCGAGTTAAGCCTGACAAGTACAAACAATTCGAGTAGAATGAATGCATAGGGGTAGCAAAAAAGTAAATTAGGATATATCCATCTCATACCAGGAGGCCGCGCTTCAGTCCTAATAGTTAGGTCCATGCCCCGAAGGTCAACTCTTAAGTTGTAACAATAGAGTCTGTGCCTCATTACTAACAGTGGGGTCCTCACAATCAATAGCAGGGACCTTTCCCTAGAGGTCCGTGCCTCAATATCAATAGTGGGTCCCTCTATCATGGAGGACCGAGAGTCTTAATAAATGTAGGGTCTTCCCTTAGAGGACCGCACCTTAGTATCAATAGCAGGGGATGCTCCCCTAGAGAGCCCCACCTCCTAATCAATAGCAGGGTCCATACCCCAAAGATCAACACCTTAATATTAATAGTGGGGTCCGCATACCTGTAGGAAAATGGCTCTTAATCAGTAGTAGGGTCCGTACCCTAGAAGATCCTGCCTCAATATCAATATGGGGACCGCGCCCCTGGAGGACCATACACCCTACTAAATATTAGGGTCCGCGACTACACCTGGAGGACTGCTCCTCAGTATCAATAGTGCCCAAGATAAAACTTCATGACATTCATAGCTTTATTTTGATTATATTCTAAAAATAACGCCATACCACTAGGTGGTCATGGCATAAGTATACATATAAGTAAGAAAACCCTTTTTCAGTTAATTAAGAAAAGGAAACCTTCCAGTTTTTGTTAAACCCATTAATACTTTTTATCGTAGTCCTAGTCTGCGCCTGTGCTTAATCTACCCATGCTCAATAACTAAAATGTATGATCGCGGCACAATAATAATAAGGATACGAATAGTAGGATTGGCCCGGGGCCACCATCTAAGAACATAACTTGCTCACTTTCATGTAATGGTTTAACACAACAATAGGGTCCAAGTTATGGTAGGCCAAGACAACGACATATGGCCCAACATCCTCTAAATTCCTCCACGGGACCCTCGAAGGTAAGTAACTAGAGATAAATTATAAAACACAGCTTCCAACCTAACAACCATCCAACACGAGTATCCATACCACAGAAGTATTCTACAATACCCCAATCTAAGGAAAAGTAAGCCTAGCCTACCTGGCACCGACAAAAATCTTTGAAAAACGTGCAACACCAGCTTGAAGCTCTAAACACACACGAATCCACCCAGAACTAACAAATTACATACATAGGTATCAAAAAATAAAGAAAAACACTCATATTGACAAATACAATTTGGGCCAGAAAATGAGCCCGTACGCCCCACAGTCCCAAAAAAATAAAACTAAAATACCAGCACAAAGGCCTCCACAATTGAACCATCTGAAGTTCTTTAATTTTCAAAACAAAATTTATGGAAAAATTGCAAAACATTTCAAGAATAAAAAATGCAGAATCAAGCATGTAACACATCTGGAAATTTCTAAAAAATAACCCCTCAATGATGGTTACTCTACCAACAGTTCCACTACAAAAATAGACAAGGAATTCTACTAAGCACCATGGCCAAGGAGAAAAAACTCCATTGAAGATTCACAAGAGCTAATAAGGGGAAGAAAGAAAGAAAAGCTTACCTAAAAACAAGGGGTACGCTAGGAATATACCCCACAAAGTCCCCACAAAAGTACCCAAGATTAGATGTCGTATTGGTTATAATTAAGAAAGAAAACCATGAATTTAAGTGTGACATATGGTCTGCACCTTTATAACCGACTACATTCTTGTGCAATCGCAGTGAACCAACGCGATCGTGCCCAAGACCCAAGTCCTAAAATAATAGATTGTGAAACTAATAGTGCAATCGTGTTAAAGGAAGGAAATATGACTTACTACGATCGCGTCACAAGAAGCGCGATCTTAGATTTGTAGAAACTTCTACAACAACTAAATTTCCTAACAAGGGTTCAAAACTGAATGGAGTACAATAACAAAAAAAAATATGCATTTTTCATTAAAATCACATTACGGAATCAAAAAACTGAAGAAACAACCATTGGAAGTCGTTTCAGCAGAAAGGACCCCCAAAATAAACCAATTAAAAGGAGCCAATTTTCCAACTTTCCAAAAATACACTAAAAACAAGCCCGGACACCTACAAAAGCAAACCAAAGACCTAACTAGCCCAAAATCATTATTCTAGAGCTGATGGAAGAGTCATAATTATGATTCAACGCACCGATCACCTAAAGCCCACCCAGGCTCCAAAATGAACTTTAGCTGAACTGAATTTCCACAAAACAACTCAAACTCACAACGACCACCTCAGGACACAAACTAAAGGTTCAAATAGACCAACATAGGTATTCTAGAACCAATAGAACTATCATAATTTAATTCTATTATGTTTACTAAGAGTTCATTTTCAAGTTCCACTATTTTAAGGTTAGGCTTTAAAAATAGGAAAACTGAGATTTATTTTCTGCACCATTTCTTTACTTACATTTTATTTTATTTTGGTTAGAATATGACGCCTATTGGTTACTAGTGTTTTGGTACTCATGCTGCACTTATGTAATGTTTTTGTGGTGCCAATATCGATAGGGGTTACCGGAGATTAGGTGATCGTGCCAGGCAGATTGATGGTCCATGGAGACTATGGTGAGCTTTTTTTCTCAAGCAAGTCATGGAATCCATGCTGTTGTAGTCTACTTTATTGTTTTTTCATGGAAGGCCTTGTGTAACACTATATTATAGGAGTTTTACTTGTATATATTCCTCTTTTGGATACTCTGTTTAGTAGCTCTATACACCATTGACACTAGCTTTTGGTTTTTAGGCTATATGTATTTATTTTTGCCTTTTGTTTTTAGCTATTTTAGTTACTTTATTATTATTTTTGTTGTTTTTTGTGAGCGTTTACAACCCATCATGAGTATCTTTGGGCTATAGGGATAGGCTTGTCTACAGGAGGACAGACTCCATCATGAACCAAAATTTGGGTCGTCACAAGAAAAAAAAAATAAGACACATATTGCTAAATGTGACTCGGGTTTTAAATTAGGTCTAGGAACATGACTATGGTTCCCTTAGCCTAGAAAATAGAACAAACTTCACCAATGCATAAAGCCCATCATAGTTAACATGTGGTACAATTGATCCCAAAATGATAAGATATAAAGGAGAAATAATCTCGTAAAGTTAGTGGAAATGTAAAAATATTCACAAGGAATGGAAGGAAAGAATTTCAATAATTACTCAGAGAAAATACAATAATAATGTTCAATAACGCTCCTTCGCAGCTACACACGCTTCTCTTAACTAAGAAATGCAATCTACTACCTCTAATATCTAGTTTAATAAAGGAAAAATGTTGGCAAATAGGAGAAATGAGGAAAAAGATATGAATATAAAGATGGTTGCATGGCCTCAGGGGTGAGCACTTGGGTCACTGGTGTGAGATAGTTGCGACGACCAAAGGGGTCTCTAGGGAGATCCAGGCCCTTTAGGAATATAGTGACCAATTTGGTCATTTACTTGGTTTTTGCCTTTTTTTATGTATAAAACCATCTGGCAGTTTCTCCAAGTCATTTATGACTTGCTGGGACCGATAGTTAAATTCCCTGGTATCTCATTTTCCAGTTATCTCATTTCCCTATTTTGAGGTTTCAGTTTTAAAATGGTAGAATTAAGAGTGAAATCCAAGTAAATGCCTCAAAATAGATTTCTGACGGTTCTGTTAGCTCTAGAGTGTTGACCTTGGTCTAGATGGACCTTAAGTTCCTTCCCCAGGGTTTTTGTTTTGAGTTTGAGCTATTTTGTTGGAATTCAGTTCAGCCAAAGCTTATTTTAGAGTCGCGATGGGTTTTGGTGATCGGAGCATTAGATTGGAATTCTAACAATTTCATCTTCTATAGAGTGATGATTTTAGGCTATTAGGTCATTAGTTTTCCTTTCGAGGTGCCTGGTCTTGTTTTGGGATTGTTTATGGGAAGTTGGAAAGTGGCCCTTTTGGATTTTCTTTGGTTTGGGAGTCATTTTCATTAAAAAGACCTCTGATGGTCGTTTCATTGATTCCATTGAATCTGTAATATTTTTTCCACTTAAAATACATATTTGATTTGTTGCTGTTAGACTTCATGTTGATTTCGTGCCCCATTTTGAAATTTAGCTGTCGTAGAAATTTTCTGCATAACAACTTCAGCGTGATCTTGCTCCTTGGGATGCAATCACGGTAAATGCTACAATTTTCTTTTTTGTGATCACGGTGGTGGGTGAGTGATCACAGTTAGTGATGATAGGGCTGTTGGGCTCGATCGTGCTAAGACTCCCCGATTGCGCTAATGTGCAACCAATTTTTAAATTGAAAGCCGTTGTTTCAGTTCAATTCCCCAAACATTTCCTCTTAAATTTCTCCCCCTCCTTCGTCTATATTTTGATCAATTCAAGGGGAATTTGTGGAATTTATTGGTGTTGAGTTGGGATTTGTTCCTCGATACTTTGTCCTCGACGTTGTTAAGCTTTTCTCAATTTTTTCTCCTCATTTAGCTTAGGTATAACCTCCAATGGTGGATTCTTGATTTGTGGATTGATACTTCCCCTGCGATTTCCTCTCCATTTTAGGTGAGTTTTGTGCCTTGTTTCAGCTAAAACGCCATTTGCAATTTTTTTACTTTTCCCTAATCTTTTTTTATCCAGTTGAGGACCTTCTAAACTTCCAATTGAGCTCAAAATTGAGCCACATATGCCTTGTGCTTAGACCTTTGTGTTGGTATTTTTAGTTTAATTTTTTGGGTCACGGGGCTGCTAGCTATTTAGGCTTATTTTCCAACCCAATTTGAAATTTGCAATATGGGTCTTATTCTTTAGATTTTAATCCCTAGAACCATAACTTGATAGTTTTAGATGATTTCGACTGTGTTTGGAGCTTTGGGCTTATGGTGCACATTTCCAAGGATTTTCACCGGCGCCCAAGTAGGCTAGGTTTATTTACTTTCACCATAGACTGTGCTTTTATTTTGTGCTTGTGATGTGGCCAGCTGTGTGGGTTAGGATTTAGGTTGATGATTGTATCCTAGTTGACTTGTGTCTATTTTATTAATTTTCGGGGGCTCGTGAAGGGGCATAGAGGGTGAAGGGTTGTGTGTCCGGGTCCTGGCCTCACTGCCTGAGGGCCACAGACCTTGGGGACTATTCAATTTATTAGCCAGAAAGTGTGGAAGTTGATCTCTTAAATGGTGGCCCCTAGATGATCTTAGACTTTGGTTGTTCCATCGATCTTATTCTTAGCATTGTTGTTGCTATATATTATTGGATTTGGTTGATGCAACTGGTGTTGATAGGGCTTAGACCCTGTATTTGATTTTGAGGCACCATTTTCTAGGGTAGAGAACCTAGTATGGTGTAGATGAGGCACAGACATCTGATATGGGTACTAATAGGGTACTTACCCTACTCTAGAGTTTATGGTGAGATCCTCCAAGGCATGAACCCCGAGTATGGAAGATGTGGGCCATAGAACCTTGAGCATGGCACTGATAAAGCATAAATCCCCGAGATAAGTACTAATATGGCATTTGCGTTGCTTTTGAGTTTGAGGAGAGCCCCCCCCCGAGGAACGGGCCATGAGTATGGCATGTGTAAGGCATAAATCCCTGAGTTTGGTACTGATAGGGCTCAGAAACTGGACTTGAGTTGATACGCAGTCCTCTAGGGCGCGGACCCTGAGATTGGTACTTCTAGTGGTGTAAGTCAGGATAGACCCTAATCTGGTGAGAGCCTAAGAGATCCCTATCACTCGCCCAAGGTACGTTGGGCACATCTATGGTAACGGTCGTGGAACAACAGTCTATAACTACATAAAAATAAGGGTAACTAGTACATGCCAATAACACTAAAATAACCAACCAACCAATCTTGCATTCAAATAGCATAGCCTGCAACCATCCTAACCACCAAGACAAAATCCACTCTATCATCCACCTCTAAGAGAAAACTTTATGTGATGCCTTTCCAAACCACAACCGCCTCTTAGGATTAACTAGGCCAAAAGACAGATCTAACAAGCAGGATACAAAGAGTATCAACTAAAATAATAGAATATACAACCTATATGAAATATAAGCAAAAACAATAGGATAGACCATAAAAATGCTAAGTACCCAACCCATAATACCCGATACAACCAGAGGTTGTTGTGGTACAAAATCGTATACCACTTAAATTGGCAAAAAAACAGATAATATATACAGCTAAAAGCATAATCATAAATCAACCAAAACTAACCTGAAGGATCCTGGGGGCCACCCGCAATGGACTGTGCACCATCTCTAATTGAAAAACAAGAGGTATCTGGAAGAATATGTTGATTGAACTAACTGGAACCTCCACAGACAGGGCATCCTATTGCCCAAGAGTAGACCCATCCACAAGAAAAACACGCACTACAGTGAACTACATCCTGCCTGACTTCCCACTGAGGTAAAGTCGTAACTAATGCTAATAGAATATCTCCTCTGAGGGAAGTCTCTTGAATAATGGACTCAAACACCAAACTCAACGCACCGCTCTAAGGTCCTTCTCTTAGTTGCAAAAGGGCAGTCCCTCGCGAAATGCTCAAAATCACTACACTCAAAGCACTCTCTCAAAGCTCTACTCCTGACATCACTGCTAGATATCCCTCCATGATCACCACTACCGAGAGAACCCAAGTACAAACAGAGATAAACCTGACCTACATCTGGGTTACACTACCTTGTATAACCAATCCTCTGCTGAAAAGGGTCTATAATCATTGCTGACCATACTAAAAGCTTATGGGAAAAAATTGTGGTGTAGTTCCTAAACTCTTCGTAGATAAAGCAACCTCTGATACCCTTCTCCGGGTATTGATGTGGGAGGGACCTCTATGAACCTTTCCAATCTCCTAGTGGGGAACTAATCAGATTCAACTGCTGATGGACTTCTAGATCGCTAACCCCATAAGTCTGACACGCCACCTCTATAGCCAATATTACCCATGACTCGCACAAGAGTGAACCTACCTATTATAAGATGCTCTAATGCTGAACGGAGTAGAAAGAACAAACCTCTAATGATACCCATCACCCTATGACATCTAGTTGCATATTTTTGAAAGGAAAAAGACCCCTTCTGGATACCAATATCCCTCTTTCTACCTGTTAATCTATAATGGCCCTTAAGGTCATTTATGATAAATATGCAATGTCTTACATCCTAGGGCATTTATTTAGTTGCCCTAAGTTATTTATGACTTGATGGGACCGATAGTTAGGATCCCTGGCAACTCGGTCATGAATTATCTCAAATTTTATGTTTTAGAGCCTTAAATTTAGTACTTGTTAACTAAAGTCAACTTTCCTTCAAGATGAGCTCGGAATTAAATTCTGACAGTTCTGTTAGCTTCGGAAGGCCAAACAAA
>JBDJHY010294331.1:0-10021 GCA_039654485.1 Withania somnifera | reverse complement strand
AGCCACGAGTAATCTCACCAAAGATGGCACAACTACCCATAGGGAGCCCATTAGGGCTCAGTACACACTCATACAGGGGAATCATGGAGCATTCATAATTTAGACCAATATAATTCACTCATAGGCTCGCACCGAGCTAGGGCACAATATATCCCGTAGAGATGTTGACCACCCATCAAGGTTGTACTTTGCTATGTACAATATAATCACACAGGACTGCTAACTATCCAGCGTATCCATAGCCGGCTATCTATAGAACAGCAACCACAAACAGCCTAGTTACACACAATATTTAAGGTTGAACAAAGAAAATCAGTCAATCTAGATCATCTCTAACGCCAACAACCTAAATCAGGGGATAGCTACTAAGCTTTAATCACTAGTATAATCCCCCCCCCCAACCAATCTTTCCAAATTCAGTACAATATACATGAAAGGTTATCCTCCTCCCTTAACCATACTATGTTTCAGAGTCAGTGTGGGACACAAGGATAAGTAACCACGCGACAAGCCAACTAAATTAACCATAGGCTAGAAGAATAAGCATATCGGGGCTCGACTAATAAATTCCATCTCTAAGCTGGTGCTTTACCATACATATACTACATTAAGAAGTAGACCATAGCCTATATTAATTCTGGCTTTATCCTCAAAAAGCATGCTTAAATATCTAAAGAATCATGTACGAATCTCGAATATGCCCAAGTTTAGAAAAGACATAACCCATGTGTTAACACGATTAAAACAAGACCCATATTTCCATATAAATAGCAGGGTCAAAATCAAAACTAATGAGCCTATAAACCATAATAGCTCGAAAAAAGGAAATATTTATATCACCATATAGAGCACAACTTATAAATTATATCGTATCGTATGGCCCCAATTAAGCTTCATGAGTTGAATGTTCAGTTGCAAGATTTTCTTGACAAAGGTTTCATCGTAGAAATGGAAGACATGATCTCAGAAACGTTATTCCAAATGCATAAAAAAGAATTACCCGATAAAAATTATTGTAAAACCACCAGAATATAATTCTAGTAGCAATCTTTAGTATTCTAGAACAGATCTCAAAAGTTGAAGAAAGGGGCAAAAAACTAGAGAAAATACCAAGAAATCTTGATATTAGCGAGGCCACCAACTGACCAATTAATCGGTCATTTGGCTCATCTGATTTATCAGTCACCTGACCGATAAATTGGTCACCGCGAAACTTTGCTGATAGAGTTTTAGAAAATTGAAAAAAGCACACGGAATGGGAATGGAGTCCGATTTAAAAAATCCCTCTATAGAATCTTCACGTAATCGATATTCTAATCTCAAAGAAATTAACCAAACGGGGATTAGGGATCATATAAGATGATCAAGAACCGAGGGTGCTATAAATCTAAAAGGATCAAGATATAAACTGTTGTAAATATGAAAATTACTTTGGCTAGTTACAAGAATGCTATAAATATGAAAATGGTCACCAAAAATACAAAAATAACTCTGAAGTTCACTACAACATCCCCTACTAAAGTAACTTTCATCCGCAGAAGTTAAGAAGGAAGATAGTACTTGGAGATTAAAAAAAAATAAGGGTAATGGGCTCACATATCACTCTCCATCTCCCAAGTCACCTCCTCGACTGGGTGGTGAATCTAAAGAACCTTTAAAAGTGAAATAACTTTGGACCTAAGCCACCTCACGTCTCTTTTAATAATGGCCTCAGGCTTCTAAATATAAATCAATATGTTGTCCAACTGAACTGACTTATAATGAAGTACGTAGGAGGGATCTAGCAAATAATGACAAAGCATAGAAATGTGAAACACCGAATAAACAACTGCCAGTTTTGTAAGTAGGGCGAACCGGTAGGAAACCTCACCAACCCACTTTGTAATCTCTTATGTCCTGATAAACCTAGGGCTAGCTTTACCCTCTAACAAAATCTCATAACTCCCTTCATGGGTAAAACCCATAAAAATACCATGTCCCAAATACTAAACTCCAAAGGCCAATGTCTACGATCTACGTAGATCTTATGTCAGTTGTGTGTTGTCCGTAATCTATCCTTAATAACCCAAACTCTATCAATGGCATCTCGAATCAAGTCAAAAGCCTACTGTAAGATATCGATACTACTGTAACAAACATTCAGTGATCTATAATTCCTGCCATATAAACCCTAGAACGATGCCATCTGGATGCTAGAAGGGAAGTTGTTGCTGTAAGAAAACTCTTCCAAGGACAAATATTGATCCCAGCTACCACCAAAATCAAAAAACTCAATCCCAAATAATATCCTGGAGTACCTGAACAGTCCTCTCAGACTGTCCGTCTGTATGTGGGTGAAATTCGTACTCAGAGCTACCTCTATACCCATCTCACGTTCCATAGTCCTCCTAAATCATAAAGTAAACTATGTTCCTTGGTCTAATATGATGAAAATTGTCACCGTATGCAGACAAACAATCTCATTGACATAAAAGATGGAAAGCCTCTCAACACTCCTAGAAAAAAAGTCAGTAGAAAGTGGGCAGATTTATTCAATGGATCCACGAGGACCCATATACAATCATGACTTCTGGTAGTATGAGGGAACCCAGAAACAAAATCTATAGTAATCCTCTCCCAATTCCACTCAGGGACAGGGAGCCACTATAACACACCGCCTGTTTTATGGTGCTCTAACTTCACCTTAAAGCAGTTCAAGCATTGGGAAACAAACCTGGAAACATCAGATCTCAGATGATGCCACTAATACCATTGTCTCAAATCTCTGCACATCTTCCTGATGCTCGAATGTATGGAGTATCTGGAGTAATGGGCCTCAGAATAATTGTCTGAATCAAATAATCCATCCTAGTAACACAAATACGGCTACCCATCCCCAGTATAGCTCAAGAGTATAAAGATGCACCTTTGTAATCACCTTTTAAAACCAACACTCTAATGCGAACCGATGAAATATCCTTGTACTATCGCCATCAGATATATCTAATAAACAAAATAGCTCTAGACTTAGCATGTATAATGACTCTGCCTGATCAGATATGTCCAATCATACCAAATGGTTAGCTAAAGACTGAATGTCTAAGGCTTACGGCCTCTTTGAAGCTGAGATAGAAGTCAAACTACCCGTACTAACATCCTTCCAGCTTAAGTCATCTACAAACACATTCTCCCTACCTAGATGATACATAATGCTAATGTCATAGTACTTCAAGAACTCAATCCATCTCCGTGGTCTAAGATTGATCTCCATATGGCTCAGTATATATTATAGACTGTGATGATCAGTAAAACTTTTACAGTGGACTCCATAGAGGTAGTTTCTCCAGATCTTGAGCACGGAGACTACAACAGCCAACTCCAAATCATGGGTGGGGTAGTTTCACTCATGAACCTTGAACTAACACAAAACATATGCAATGAATCTACCCTACTGCATTAGTACACATCCCAAACCATTACAGGTAGGCATCATAATAAATTATACACTGCTAGCCCTCAACTAGAAGTGACAGTACTGGTGCTAAAGCGAGAAGTTCCTTAAGCCTCAGAAAACTAGAATCACAATCATCAGACCACCGAAAAGGAACATCCTTCTAGGTCAATCCAATCATAAGAGCTGCTATAGATGAAAAACCTTATACAAACCATCTGTAATAGTTAGCTAGCCCAAAAAAACTATGGAGTATGTGGGATTAGTAGGTCGAGGCCAATCACAAATGACTGAAACCTTCGTTGATATACACTAATGCCAACTAAAGATACAACATACCCCAAAATACAATAGAATCTAACCAAAATGCACACTTCGAGAACTTCACATGAAGTTTCTCAATCCTCAAGTATGGAGTACAACTCTAAAATACTCCTTGTGCTGCTCTAAACCCCGTGAGTAAACTAGAATGTCATCAATAAACATAATCACAAAAAAATCAAGGTACAGTCTAAAAACTCTAGTCATAAGATCAATAAATACATCTGGGTCATTAATCATCCCAAACGACATAACCAAGAACTCATAATGTCCATACCAGGTCCGAAAGTAGTCTTCGAGATGTCCCCAACCTGAATCCTTAGTTAGTGATAACCCTAGCTCAATTAAATCTTCGAGAATATTGCAGCACCCTGAAGCTGATAAAAAAGGTCATCAATCCTCGGCAAAGGATACTTATTCTTAACAGTAACCTTATTAAACTATCTATTGTAAAAACACATATGCATAGTCCTGTCTTTTGTTTTCACAAATAACACTAGAGCGCCCTATGGTGAAATACTGGGATGAATAATGCCTCTAGCAATTAGATCTTGAAGCTTGTAACTGAGCTCTTAAGAGCTCTGCTGGACCCATACGGTAAGGTGTAACTGAATAGGCCCACTGCCTGGCTCAACCTCTATAAAGAAGTCAACACCATGCTCGGGTGAGAGGCCAAGCAACTCATCAGGGAAGACATCAAGAAAATCTCTAAGAACGGGCACAGACTCATAGGAAATATGATCAACGCTAACATCATGGACATAATCTAAGTAAGTTGTACAATCGGGGTCTAAGAATCTACTAGCCTGCATACTAGATACTACTTGCAATAGAGAGTGGACAACAGGATCCCACCACAGTGCTGGAGACACACTGAGTAAAAATAAGGTCATGGTCTTGGAAAAATAATCTAGGACCGTATGATGAGGGGATAGACAATCCTTGACCATAATCACATCAAAATCAACCATGTATAGATCCTCAAGATCAGCTCGGGTGTCCAACCCTCATACAAACACGACACAAGCTTTATGAATTCGATCCACCAACATAGGCTCACCTATTGGAATAGCCACACTCTTGGGCACAGGTAAAGGCTCACATACAATATCCAAATGGTGCGTAAATTATACAAACACATAAGAGTATGTAGAACCAAGGTCAAAAAATACCAAGGTTGTGTGGTGACAAACAAACAACATACCCATCGCTACTACATTAGAAGCTTTGCTCTGGCTCTATCAGGTACGACATAACGGGGCACAGTGCTATGCTGATCTCCCCCTTGGTCACCTCCTTTGTCCCTATGAGCCCTACCACAACTGCCCTAAGTCGTTGTCTTACTACCTCTAGATGGTGGTGGTACTTCCAGTAGATGCTCTGTGGCTTGAGCTATCGGATGAATGGCCCAGCATCAAGGATTCTCTCTTGAATAATGACCTATATCATTTCACTCATAGCAGACATAACCTCTACCTCAAACGGAACCACTAAATGGGTTGCACCGTCCACCACGACCCTAACCCCTAGTGGATGTGCCCTTGGCAAGCTGGCTACTCTGATTCCCAAGGCTATTGGTAAGGAGTCCTAAACTGGTCTACTAGGATGTCCCTGATACTGTTTCTAAGGCTGCTACTCCTAAGTTCCACGTCTATAACACCATCTCTTAGAGGATCGTAACCCACTAAATTTCCTTGGAAGAACTGTCTTTTATCGCCATACCTTTGGTCCAACTGACGATGCCTCTCCATGTTACAAGAATAATCAACCACTTCTAATAATTGAATACCTTGATCAAGTAATATCTCAACATCTTCTGGTAAATATGGTCTTAATCCATCTTTAAAGCGGTGTGCCCGCTCAGACTCTAAGGCATAATAGCAGCCCCATACCTTGAAAACTGTATGAATTGACCCTCATACTCAGAAACTATCATTGATACCTACTATAAGTTGACAAACTGAGCTTTGAGTTTCTCATGAACAATCCAGGGAGCATACTCAGCTATGAAGCCATCTAATAACTGATTCCATTCCATACGTGCGGACCCCACTGGTCTCCTCTCTCTATATGTACTCCACAAAGACTTAGCCCCACCCTCTAATTGATGCCCAATGAAATCTATTCCAAGTGTCACTCTTAAGACCAAAGTCTACAACCTCTCCTTGAATTATGAAATGAACTGATAAGGATCCTATATGGAATCACCAGAAACCTCGGAGGCCCTATATTCGTAAAATGATTATCATTTTCTGTTCTTTGGAAGTCATAATAGAAACTACAGGCTGAGATTAAAATGTAGATACCTCTAGAATTGGTTGTGGATGAAGGACTGTGGTTGCCATTGGTACCGGATTAACAGAAGAAGCTAGGTCACACTTTACTCTCCTAAGGATGAAGTCTGTCCCTCATCAGTGGGTGCCCTACCAAACATATCAATCATACGCTGCCATAGGCCTATAAGTGCAACATTCGAAGGTAATTGTATATATGGAGGGAGAAGATCTATGGTGCAGGCTCATTGCGCTCAACTCTATCCCAGCCCCTAACTAGAGCTCTCTACGGAGGTGGGGGAGCATCATTACATCTAGGTGCTGACCGTGTATAAACCATCTAATAAGGAATAGAACCAAGATGAGTAACCTAAAAACTAGTGGAAACCTCGCACAAAAGAGTCAACAAAAACAATCCTTATAAAAGAGCCATATAGCCTCCCAAAGATAATATAAAGACGTCTACGTACCAATCCAAAGGACTCTACCAGACTCCTGTTCCTACAACCAGAGACACCCATGAACCTAGAGATCCTTTACCACTCTGTCACGACACAAAAAATTGAGTTATGCTGACATCTACACCTCACCTACAGATAAGACTAACTCTGCCCCAGAGCAAGTAGCATTGGGTCAGTACCAAGCACCCAAAATAAACAAGGGAAGGGATATTTAGATGAGAAATAGAATTAGAACACGAAAATACACAACTATATCTCACTCCCCTGACCCTGGTATCGTGGTTGTAGAGCATCTATATACAAAAAGTACAAAATATAGCCCACGACCTAAAAAACCACAAAATAGTTATCCAGGGTCCAACTAGGAAAACTCTAATATTGGGAGGAAATCCAGCCAGTAAGGACACCAACTACTAAACGAAATCTCTTGGAACCACACCATCTATCTCATCCGATCGCAGTCGCTCTGCTGGATTGTACTAGGATCTGCATCATAAAAATATATAGAAGTGTAGCATGAGTACCAGAATAACGAGTACCCAGTAGACATCATAGGCCGACTAGGAAAAAGTAATCATGAGAAAATTAAGGAGCAATCTAAAGAAAATAGAGTAAAGGCATATAATGTACAATAGCAAAGAGGTAACTGCAACAATAGCTAGTAAGTGTAGTATAGGGTCATTTATCAGAGTGTGCAATATCAGTTAACAAGTATGAAGGAATGTCACTATCACGGGGTAACACCTAGACCCCAGGTCACAAGTTGATCATGAACAAATATGACACGTACCTGGAGCTCTAACGTAACCTGCACAAGGAAGACTAACAAGAGAATACAAAAACCATTAACAAGCCAAGATGATAGCAAATACAGCAAGCCTATGAATAGCACCTAAGAGAATCCGAAGGGAGCAATAAAATCTACTTGCAAAAAAACCTAGTCGGTAGCCCATACTGCCGGTAGGTACAACCAAAAAACCAATTAGCTCAACAAGTACACCCTTGTAAATCCTAAAAAGTACAATTAATTCATAGGGATGTAATGCAGAGGGGTGTTGAAATGTCATTTTCATAATAGTAATCTCGCACGCTCCTCCTATGGTAATAAGTCACATGAGGTAGGACCCATTGAGGACTCAAATCGTATACCACTACTCCCCCATATACCCATCATGCACTATTCATAGCAACCCATGTTGGAAGGGTCCATAGAGGGACTCGAACTCGTATACAAACCTCGTAACTAGTAGGGACTCAAACCTACATATCATATCTCAGTGGAACTAAAGTTTATCCAAATAGGTGCATAAAAAATGTAGTGAAATCACAACTACTGTCATGAAAACAATACCTAAAAATTTGAGTGCCATTGAGAAAATAAGTCATGTGGTGCAAGAAAATAGCTTCATACTGCCACCGCAGTCATGGATACATATAATGTATAAAAAAACAATTTTCCATTTATTACTCTATGAAAAACCTGTTACCTTTTAAACTATTAAATGCATGTTCTCAACACATAATCAACAATAGGCTAGACGCATTACGGATGCTAACTGGAATCCATAGAATAGATGTCAAGGTCTAGTCATAAAGTACATCCTCTCCTAGCATAACTACATCCTAGAGCCAATATTAATTGCACCGAAGAGGCCACAACTTCCTAGAGGGATCAGTATACACCGATATAGGGTAAACATGGAGTTTTCATGGTTCAGGCCAATATAATCCACTCCTAGGATCTCATTAGGGTAGGGCATAATAAATCCCGTAGGGATGCTGATTATCCAGCAAGGTTGTTACTATATCATCACACATGACCGCTAGCTATCTAACATAGCCATAGCTGGCTACCTGTAACCAAGTGACCACACACAGCCTAATCACACACAATATCTCAAGTAGAATAAATAACAAAAAACCTACCTAGATCGACTCTAAATCCACCAACCTAAATTAGGGGATAGATACCAAGCTCTAATCACTAGATAGTCCCCTCCCAACCAATCTATGTTCTATAGTTAGTGTATGAACAATACGCACCGAAGGTTCTACTCCACCCCTAAACGTAATATGTTCCAGAGTTGGCATAAGATACACAAGTAGGGCAATATAAACGCAGGATTAGTAACCAAGCAACAATCTAGCTAAATTGTCCATAAGCTAGAAGAATAAGCATAGCAGGCCCGACTAATAAATCCTCATCCCAAGATGGTGCTTTACCATCATGTACTACATTAATACCCAATATGAAGAAAGTAGAACACAGCCTACCTGGATGCTGATGATATCCTCAAGAAAAATGACCAAATATCCAAAGAATCATTCACGAAGATCAAATTTGCATGAGCCTACAAAACATAACCCACGTTTCAAGATGAGTAAAAAAGATTGATATTTCTGTAAAGGTGTAAATCCAAACTAAAAAGAGGTCTATAAACCATAATAGCCCAAAAAAAGGAAATGCTTAACTAACATGTAGAGCATACCTCATACATCATATCAAATAAAATAAAGCTCAAATTAACAATAAAAATGGAATATATAAGCCTGAAAATTTTATTATAATAGAATAAACAAAGAACCACCCTGTAGAAATGATCGTAGAACTACCAGAATATGATTCCACAAACTAAATCTTCAATACCAACCTTTAATTCGCCAGAACACGTCTCGAAAGTGAAAGAACAGGGCAGAAACCATGAGAAAAGGCAAAGAAAAATTGAGATTATATTTTTATAGGAAGGTCATCAACTGACCGGTAAATCAGTCATTTAGACAATTTATTGGCCACCAATTTATTAGTCAGTTGGATGATTTATCACAAATTTTATGAAAATACAAAACGCGCATAGAATGTAAATGGAGTCCTATTTTTATAACCCATATGTTAAATCTTAATGTGATTAATATTCCTAACTTAATAGAATCAAATATAATAGGATTCGAGATCATATAAGTTGAGTAAGGCTCGAGGGTTTTATATATGTAAAAGAAGCAAGCTATAAACTACTAGGGAACCGAACTACTGGTCCTAAAAATAGATAAATTCCTTGTAAAGGTTATGAGGATCCTCTAAATATTGAAAAGTTCACCAAAAGAAGAAAATGACTCTGAGGGTCATTACAAAAGATAAGGCATTAATGAAGGAACTTGAGCAACACACGTATTTGAATAAGTTTTTTAAAGTACTACTCTATTGCATGAATTAGATATTAAATATGGGAAAATTTTATTAAATATCTTATAGACTCATGATTATAAGTATGGAGTATAACACACTCACAAGCAAGACTCTACTATGCATGGTTTTATAAACTCTCTAGGACACTTGAACTCTTTACTCTGATACCATAATTTTTATGCCTCAAGCCTACCCCATGAATATAATATGATACTTGGAACCACGAGTGGCATAAGTAACCTTTTTCCTTGCATGAATCATAAAATATATGCTTGTAAGATAATACAGAAGTTAATACTTAGGGTGATTAAAATGAAATAAAATAAAAATAATCCTTCTTATTTTCAAAACA
>JBDJHY010294289.1:0-10021 GCA_039654485.1 Withania somnifera | reverse complement strand
ACTTATATTCCTTCTTGCACTTATTCTTACCCATTTTATTTATTGGTTGAGTTAAGCTGGATATCAGGTATGCATCCGTGGGATTGTGACCTATGTTAGTTATTCTTTGTTGATTTTCGTATTGTTATGCCTTATCTTCCTATACTATTATTACTTGTTTTATTCTGACCTGTTTTACTTTGTCGTTGTTCTTACTTGTATTTTATTAAGCCCGATCGGGCGATGATGCTATTGTGTACCTTATATTGTTGGTACACATGCTACACTTCTATACTATTTCTCTGGTGTAGATACTAGAGTGGGTCATCGCAGGAGACGAGATTGTGCTGATTAAAGGGGTTGTTTGATTTCGGAGATCAAGGTAAGCTCCAGCGCTCGGGCTGAGCCTTTTCTCCAACTGTGCTGGCTTTCTTCCTTATCCTATTTAGGGCAGACCAATTTTGTATTTACTTCCTATTAGAGCGGGTTTATATATTATCTTTTGATTACTCTATGTAGTTAGCTCCATTTTGTCACAGTCACCAATCCTAGGAGGTGTTGTATTTATTTTTGTTGTGGTATATTTCTTCATCTTACTCCTTATTACTTTATTTCTACTGGTTAGTTGTTATCAGCCTATTGCTTGTCTCTCCAGGCTGCGGGATTGGGCTTGTCTATTTGGAGGGTTGTAGACACCATCACAATCTAAGTTTTGGGTCGTGATAGAATTTCAGAGACAATAAAGCTCAGCATAGTCTATGCAATCAGCTATGTCTACTCCACACGACCTTGGCGTCTCTGATAACCGCTATTGGTATTTGTACCACAAAAATAGTACAACAGGTCAACCGGGCTAACATAAAGTACAAGTAAGAAATAACGAGGAAAGTAAAATAGGTCAATGATAGTAAGAAAGCAGGAATAAACTAACTAGTAATATAGGAAGGGGGAAAACTCGAAGTGTAACTGCCATCAACGTGGTCTAAGTACAAGACTATATAGGAAATAGGAGGAATGACTATCATTAGGGCACTAACCATTACTGTACAACCTGAAATTGAAGAAGATATATCATACCTGGACTCCAGTCGAAGCCAATACTGATGGTAACATAAATACACCAAAAGTAACTAAAGAAAATAGATCATACCTGGACTCCAGTCGAGGCCAATATTGATGGGAACATAAATATACCACAAGTAAAATAAGCTAAGTAATAGTACAACTAAGTAAAGAACATGAAATAAACATACCAAAACCTACCTGACGCCCCATCCCGTTAGTAGGCACAAACAACACAACAAATCCATCGTGACTCCCCCTTAAGCCCGGTGAGCACAAACAATGTGTGAATGAATGCATGGAGTGCTGAAAAATAAGTCTTACAAAGCCCAAACCAGACCATGGGGTCCCTGAACATTAGTGCCAAATCTCATAGGTCCTCGCCTCATCAATGTCAAACCAAACTGAATCATGTGGTCCCTGACCCTTAGTGCCAAATCTCAGGATTCCTGGCCCCATCAATGCCAAAACCAAACCAAATCATAGGGTTCTTGACCCATAGTGCCAAGTCTCAGGGTGATTTCCCCATTAGTGCAAAAAGTACCACTCTGAGTAACAATATATCCATCAATTGTGGCAATTCAAAACTCTTCCAATTATACTTTGAAAATAGCGTCATACCACAGGGTAGTCGTGGCATACGTATAAGTATAAGTAACAAAATATTTATTTTTATTAATTATTAGATGAGGAAAAACCTCCAATTTTAATTGGGTAACTGAGAAAATAAATCTACCATAGCCCCAGGACACGCCCATGCTCAATCTATTAGATGTAATAAATGTAAAGATGCATGACCACGACACAAAAATAATAAAAGACAAAAAATAGGAGGAAATATCAGACAAGGATCGACCAAAGGCCATCAGCTAAGAACGCATCTCACTCGTTTGTCATAACGGCTCAAACATAGCCAAAAGGTTTAAGGCTTCCCCTGACAAGGACATGACAATCACATATAACCCACCCCTTCTACGTCCCTCCGTGGGACCCCTAAAAGCCATTACAAGAGTAATAATTTATCTAAATCAAGGCGATCAACCTACTAACCACCCACACAGCTAGCAATATCAACGAGCACAATACCTTAGCCTAGTCTAGAAGAAACGTTAACCTAGCCTACGTAGGAGCTAGCGAGAATCCTCGAAAAGCATGCAATGTGTCACGATGATCCAAACATATCCAAAATCACCAACAAGTGTCAAATTATAAATCCAAGGGTCAAAACATGAAGAACAAGACCCATATTGCATATTATAAATCGGGTCGGAAATTGGGCCTAAAAATGAGCATGTGGACTCCATAGCCCAAAAAATAAACTAAAATCACTTGCACAAAGGCCTTAGCTCAAGGAACACGTGGTTCAAATCTAAGCTCAACTTGACCACCTGAAGGCCCTCAATTGTTAAAGAAATGTTTTGCGCTATAAGGAAAAATATGCAACTAGAGATCACGGTGAAAAGAAACGAGAACGTACCCGAAAAGTGAGTAGTGACATTCACCAACAACTCACTATGCTCACCCAAAACCATAATCAACTGGAAGTGCAACTTAAATCAAGCAGTAGGCAAAAGATTGGCAATCACCATTGGAGCCTAAGCCATGTTTTTTAGGGGAAGGAATACTCACCAATCATGGGTAATGAGACCAAGAACGAACTTCCCAACTGAATTGAGCTAATCCACTAGCTACACCCTTGATTTTAAAGGTGAAAAAATAAGGGAGGGGGAGAAAAATTTGAAGGAGGGATGAGGAAATGAAACTGGAATAGAGGCTTCCAGTTTATAAACTGGACACGGCATAGCGTAATCGCACTAAACCACCACCATTGGGCTATTGCTAAGTTTAAAAATTAGGAATTGGCGGGTTCGTACAAGAATAGTGCATTCAAGAAAAGGTGAAGATAAGATGGTGCAGCGTGAAAGCGGGGGCTTTTGTACTGATCACCTGGAACTTACAAAATATCTACAACAACCAAAAGTTCCAAACGAAGTCACGAAATCACACTGGAGTGTAACATTAACAAACCAACTATGAATTTTGAGTGGAAAACATGGACTCAAAGGAATTGATTCAATGACCATAAAATGGGGTTTTAATGAAAATGACCCCTAAACCAAAATAAACAAAAGGAAAAGTTTTCCAACTTTTTACAAACTAACCCAAAACAATCCCGGACAACTTAGGAAGCAAACCAATGGATCAACAAACCCAAAATCATCATTACAAAGCTGATGGAATAGTTAAAATTCTAATTCGATGCTCCAATCACTAAAAGACCACCCAGACTTCAAAATGAGCTTTGTTTGAACTAAATCTCCACAAAACAGCCCAAACACTAAAGGGAAACCCTAGGACATGAACTTAAGATCCATCTAGACCAAAGTCAGCATTCTAAAGCTAACAAAACTATTAAAATTCAATTCCAAGCTCATTTACTAGGAATTCACTCTCAAGTTCCACCATTTCAAGTTTATACCTCCAAATCAGGAAAACTGAGATAACGAGCTATGGAACTGCCAGGGAACCAAACTAATGGTCCCATCAAAAATATCTAAACAAAAAAAGAAGATAAAAGGCAAGTAAATGACCAAACGGGTTATTACAACATCCACTACTAAATAGGACTTTCATCATTAAAAGTCAAGAAAAGAGTAGTACCTTAATGCTCAAACACATGTAGATACTAGGTCCATATATCATGCTCTATCTCCCAGGTTTCCTTCTCAACTGGTTGATGTGCCCAACGAACCTTCACTACTGGAACCTTCCTAGACCTAATCTGCCTCAAATCCCTATCTATGATAGCCTCTAGCTCCTAAATATATGTCAAACTACTATCAACCTGCACAAACTCCCGACGAAGCACATAGGATGGGTCCGACACATATCAGTGAAGCATCGATACATGGAAAATTGGATGGACTGTAGCTAACTTTGGTAGCAATGAAAGTCTATAGGCAACCTCTTCAACTCTCTGTAAAATCTCGTAAGGCCCAATAACTTAAGAGCTAAGTTTTCCCCACCTACCAAACCTCATAACGCCCTTTATGGGCAAAACAAAAAGAAAGACCATGTAACCAACACTGAACTCAAGGGGGTGAATCCTACGATCCTCGTAGGACTTTTGATGTGACAGTATTTTACATCACATTATGCACTTAAAATCTAGAAAATAAAGCATGTTCTTGAGTGATAACAGTGTGGTTTAACACTTTTATTGAGTATTCACAGGGTTAAGTTAACATAAGGTTGTTGCAGCAATTGTATAGAAAAAAGAGTAATTTTACTTATAAAGGAGGTGATTCGTCTTCTCCCAGATGAGACTTCTACCCATCAGCCTAATGGAAATCATATTGGATAAAATAACTCAAACATGCGATGGAACAAATGAAATGTCTAAATACAAATGATTCGCATGCCCGTACCGTCTTTCCAATACTTTACTGGTTAAGAATAAGATCTAGATAGTCCCAGCAAACCTTTTGTCTATTAGGAGGCGGTTCGCCCAAACGGTACCATCTGATGGAAAATTCACTAGACATAGGAGGTGACAGACGGAAGACCAAATGGTCCGTCTGTCACCAGGTGATTTGCCTTATGTTTCGCCCAAGATAAAACGAAGGCCCAACCCAAGTTTCTGTTATTGCACTTATACCTATACTCTATAAAAGGAAAATTTAGCATAGAAAATAATACAACTTATTACATACTTACATACTATACAACTACTTTAGAGAGACTTGTGATTTTAGAGTTTGATACCCATACTTTTTCAAAAACACAAGTGTTGAATTTTTTGAACATATTCTATAATAACCTGAATGTTTACTTCTGTGGTATAGTATTCATTACTTTACAGTTGCATTATTGTAGATGATATCAATGGTGGGCTAAAACCCAACCCTATGGTTGTGGAAACCACAAGTTAAACTGCATTAGGAATGTAATTTATATAAGGTTGTTTTATTTATTGCAATGTATGAACATAATCTCTAAGTAATAAATGACTTTTAGTGGTTGCAAACACTAGAATATTCCTTGGTTTAAATAGCACTAACCATGTGAATAAAACTAGGAGTTAAGATTATGCTAAGAGATTTGGTGTGTTAACCCTCGTCTAATGGTTGTTATTGTAGCAAGAGTAATCATCTTGAGTTACCACGACAAACATAATTCACTCATTCACAGCCCTAACCCATTGTAAAAGAGATTTTCTTAAGTTAAAGGTTGACAAACACTTAAGTAAATAGCATCGTGTTTGTACGTAACTCTAATTCCAGGAAAGATTATGCAACTGTGTAAAGGTTATAATTCGAATGTTGGTTGAGCCCTAGTGAACATGAACCTAGATTATCAGTACACTTGAGTCAATTGGTAGTCATTAACAGTAACAACAAATATTTTGATACAATAAATCCCCCTTTTCACATTTCTTTTATCGCTAAAAACAAGCACTAAATACTAGTTACTGTTGTTTGGCATATATCCGACACCCTATTCCTTATGGGATCGACCCCAACCTAGTTAGATTCTATATTTTTACAACCGACCACTTATGCTTTGAAAGGAAGTATAATTTGGGCATTATCAAATTGTAGCACCGTTTTCGGGGAATACAGTTTTTGGTGAAGTCTAAATATAGGGACTATAGTTAGATTTATTTGTAGATTTCACGTTTGTATTGTTTTGTATATTGCAGGATACAGGTAGTGCATGAAAAATACTCGGAGTCAAGAAACACCTCTGTTTCCATTTGATCCCAAGATATCACGAACCTTTGATAATGAATAGACCAGATAATACCACTTATTTGAGGTTGAACAACGCCCTACAGATGCACAACATGCAAACTATTTAGATGCACCTCGCAGAACTGAACCTGTGAGACCTCACGAGTTGTATGTGGATAACGATAAGACAGAACTTGATGAGGTTGGGGAAAACAGGGAAATCATCCTACCCCTACTAGCCCCAAGAAGTAAATTCAACATCACCAGCACGGTGATTTAGTTATTAACGATGAAAGGTCTATTCCGTGAAATTGCTAGTGAGGACCCGAATTTACACTTGAAGAATTGCACAGGAATCTACAAGTCCTACAATTTACCCAGAGTGAGACAAAACGCTATTAGGCTGAGGCTTCTATCACTGAGTGGGGAACCTACTATGTGGTTCGACGATCTACCACCCAATTCTATTGCAAATTAGGCAGAACTAAAAGAGGCTTTCCTAGAAAGGTTCTTTCCCCCGTCCAAAATGTTGGTGCTAAGAGATGAGAAAACAAACTTTAGGCTGAGACTTGATGAAGTTGTCCATGAGGTATGATTGTGCTTTAACAAGAATATTAAGCAATGCCCCACACATGGGTTGAGAGATAACTAGCTGAAGGAAATATTTTATCATGAGCTGAATACTCCTTCAAAATTGGTTGTGGACCGAATCAATGGAGGATCCTATATGTTGCGCCACCTTTGCCCACATGTCCCAAGAGTTTGACATAGTAATAAAGAATATAAGAGGCTGACACAACAAAGAGTTTGAAATATCTGGTTGGACTAAGAGTGATGTCATGTCAGCGGAGCAACTTCAAAAAGAGGATGAGTGAGACCAATACATGGAATATTTAAAGACACATATTGATCTGATGTCCAAACAATTACAAGGAGTAGCTATGGGAAAGTGAAAGCAATTACTTCTTATGAAGAAGGTGAGTATGATAGTATTGAATTAGACTTTAAACAAGAGGTTAGATACTTGTAAAATAGGAGGGGGGGTTTCCATCAAGGAACCCAAGGTTGGAACCTTAGTAAAATAAATTTTCCAAGGGGAGACGATTATCGTAACAGAGCACCTACTAATTGGAGGCATACTGACACCTTTGAATAGAGAAAGAGTGGGGGTTCTTGACAGCCAAGGCAGTGAGAGGAAGTAGCTGGTACATCAAAAAGTGGAAGTAGTGTTGGCCACGGTATCACAGAAAGTTAAATCGTTCGGTAAAAGCTTGGATGTTATAGACAAAAAGGTTTCAACTATTGATCAAATGGTTGAATCACATTTAATGTAAATAAAGCAGTTAGAATTTCAGATGGGTTAGATGTCCACTTTTTTTAACCATCGGAATGCAAGTGTTCGGGCATCCTCTTTCAGGGGACATAACCATTGTATAGCTATCACCACATATAACAGTAAATTATTAGTAGATCCTAAACCAATTAGAGGAAAGGCCAGGGAAATAGAACTGCAAAACACACATGCAGGTCTGGGTGAAGCAAAGAGCCTGATACCTGACATGAGTAAGACAGAGCCAGAGAAAGTAACTGAAATACCTCGACCTCCACCTCCTTTCCCTCAATTAATAAGAAAGAAAATAGATGATAGACACTTCCAGAAGTTCATGACCATGTTGAAACAACTATCAGTTAATGTTCCATTACTAGAAGCACTTGAACAGATACCCATCTATGAAAAATTCATGAAGATGTTGGTAACCAAGAAAAGAACCATTAACCTTAGGCCTAACGATAATATCCATCATTGTAGGGCTATATCTTCACGGTCTTTGGTACAAAAGAAAAAAGACCTAGGAGCATTCACTATTCCATGTACCATTAGAACCTTCTATTTTACTCGAGCACTGTGTGACTTAAGAGCGAGCATGAACTCAGTGTCATTGATAATCTACGAGCAATTGGGTTTGGGATCCCCCAAACCAACTACTATGCAACTGTTAATGGTACATCGATCAGTCAAAGACCAGTAGGAATATTGTTCGATGTTCTGGTTAAAGTAGACAGTCTCATATTTCTGGCAAACTTTGTTCTCTTTAATTATGACATTAATTTCAATGTACCCATCATCCTAGGTAGACCATTTTTAGAAATTGAAAAAGCTTTAGTGGATGTTAAGAGAGGTGAGATAAAATTTTGATTAAACACTGAATAAGTGACATTTAACATATGTAAATCCATGAAGCAGCCATAAAATATGAGTGTAGTATCTGCTATAGAGGATGATTAGGTGGAAGTCAAAGAACCCATGGTTTATAAGAGATTATTTCTTGATTCGTTGGCAGTAGTAGTGATGAATTGTGATGATGAAAGTATGGAGGGATATACCAAGTCGAAATACATTAGCTGGGGTAGGTTCTTACTCCTGCAATCCCATGAAACTTGACTTGGACCTACAGAATAGGCCGTCACCGCCATCAAAACCATCCATTGAGGAACCTCCAACTCTGGAGCTCAAAGCACTTCTGGACCATTTACAGTATGCCTTTCTCGGAGCTAACAACACCCTGCCAGTCAACATCTCTTCCCAGTTAGCAAAGCAATAGGTCACAACCCTGGTCCATATTTTTAAGAAGTTTAGGAAAGAAATTGGATGGATGATCGCTGATATTATCGGTATTCCATAGGGCATTTTCCTACACCGTATCAAATTAGAGATGGATAGTATACCCAACCAAGAGAACCAGAGGATACTTAATCCACCTATGTAAGAGGTGGTAAAAAAAGAAGATTATCAAATGGTTGGATGTAGGAGTTGTGTACCCAATTACAAACAACAAATGGGTAAGTCCAGTTCAGTGTGTACCAAAGAAGGGAGGAATGACAGTGGTGATGCTAGAAAAAATTGAGCTAGTCCTACTACAGGATCTGTATGGATATTTCGAAGCTGAATGTTGCTACTTTAAGAGACCACTTTCCTATGCCATTTATGGATTAGATACTAGATCGCTTTGCTAGACGGGGCTTGTATTATTTCTTGGATGGGTATTTCGGTTATAACCAAAGAGCTATAGTACCTCAATATCAAGTAAAGATGACTTTTACATATCCCTGTGGTATATTTTCTTTTAAACGTATGCCCTTTGTATTGTTCAATGCCCCTGCTACGTTCCAAAGGTTCATGATGTTTGTTTTCTCTAATATGGTGGAGTACACTCTAGAGGTATTCATGGATGACTTTTCTGTAGTGGGAAATACCTTTGAGGATTTCCTAACTAATTTGGGTAATGCCATTCAAAGATGCATTAAAGTAAATCTTGTACTGAATTGGGAGGAGTGTTATTTTATGGTAAGAGAGGGCATTTTTTGGGGCACACACTTTCAAAGAAAGGTATCGAGGTGGGTAAATCAAAAGTAGAGGTGATTGAAAAGCTACCGCCACTAATTTCTGTCATAAGGGTGAGAAGCTTCCTGGGTCACGCCGATTTCTATCGAAGGTTCGTTGAAAACTTCTCAAAAATTACATGCCCCGTATTCAAGCTCCTTGAGAAAGAGGTAAAGTTTGTATTCGATAAAGAATGCTTGGAAGCCTTTGAAGGTCTCAAGCAACAGCTGATCATTGCACCTGTAATGGTGGGACCAAATTAAGAAGAGCCTTTCGAGTTGATATTTTATTCTAGCGTGTAGCATTGGGAGCTGTACTTGGGAAAAAATGTTAAAAGATTCTTCATCCAATCTATTATTCCATTAAGTTTCTAAATAAATCCCAAAAGAACTACACTATTACTGAGCAAGAGTTGTTGGTTGTGGTTTATCCATTCAAAAAATTTCAATCGTACTTGTTGGGAACCAATGTAGTTGTGCACACTGACCATGCTGGTCTAAGGCACCTCATGGCTAAAAAGGATGATAAACCTCAGTTGATCCATTGGATATTAATGTTTCAAGGATTTGATTTTGAGGTGATAGACAGAAAGCGGCGTGAAAACCAAGTGACTAACCACTTTTCAAGACTAGAAGCAGATGGGAGAGAAAAGGTGGATGTAGAAATTGAAGATGATTTCCCTAATGAGAGACCTTTGGATGTAGAGTGAAATAATGCACCATGGTATGTAGACTATGCAAATTATGTAGTCAGTAACATTATACCAGATGGCTTGAACTAGCAGGCTAGACGTAAATTCTTCCATGATGCCAAATGCTAATTTTGGGATAAGCCTTTCTTATTTAGGCTAGGTGCAGATAGTATA
>JBDJHY010294278.1:0-10021 GCA_039654485.1 Withania somnifera | reverse complement strand
TGATGGTTATCCATTCCAGGAAGTGGTGGATCATGCTAATTCTATGGGATCCCTCTATCATGAGTTGCTTCAGTGCAATGAAAAGAGGAAATGACACCAAAAAGGATATAGCGGGTCCTGTTCTGGGGGCCATGGTCAGTTTCATCAGGCACATGGCCACTCTAGTAGGCTGGTACATGCATCATTGTAGGTTTCATCTCCATCTCCTGCACAGTATTCAAGAGGGGTTGAATTGTCACATCAAGGAAGTCAGATGGGTTCTGGAGGGGATCTCGATAGAGTGGACCATTTGAACCATTATAATGAGTACGGTCTTATTGGACATTATGCTATAGCTTGTCCACAGAGAGGCAATATTCAGCTTGCTCCTCAGTCTGCACAACCATTGAGATCAATGCCTCCACCGGCTAGAGATGGGCACAGGGTGGTTATAGAGGTAGTGGCTATCATGGTAGGGGCAGTGGTCGTGGTGGTGTTTGTTACAGAGGTGATCACAAGTTATATATTGTTCCCTCTCGACCTGAGGTTGTGGCCTCAAAAGCTACAATTACAGGTTTGATTTCTTGTGATGTGTTGTCTATATATACACGTGTTCCTACCCCTGTAGGGGTTTCCTAGTGATGTGTTGAGTGAATCAGGTGATCCGATCATGTATAATTTCTTTTAGTGGACTAGACACTTGGGTTGACTTAATATTATTAGACATGGTTGACTTTGATATTATTTTGGGTATGGATTGGTTGTCTCCTCACCATGAAATTTTGGATTGTTATGCCTAGACTCTACCTTAGTAGTACCTGGTTCATCTCCAATTATGTGATAGGGTTTTAATAGTCACGCACGACAGGCTTTATTTCTTGCCTTCAGGCTAGGAGGTTAGTAGGAAGGGGGTGTTTGGTATAGCTAGCATATGTTTGTGATGCTCAGATTGACACTCCTACTCCTAAGTCTGTTCCTATTGTTTTTGAGTTCCTTGATATATTCCCGACCGACCTACCAGGCCTACCACCAGAACGAAATATCAATTTTTCTATTGACTTAGAGACGGGTGCTAAACCCATTCCCATTGCTCCTTATCGTATGGCTCTTGTAGATTTGATAGAGCTAAAGGTTTAGCTCCAGGATTTTTTAGATAAAGGTTTTTTCCATTCCAGTGTGTCACCTTGGGGTGCGACGATTGGTTTTATGAAGAAAAAAGATGGTAAAATGAGAATGTGTATTAATTATCGATAGTTGAAAAAGTTACTATGAAAAACAGATATTGTATGCTAAAACTTGATGACCCTTTTGATCATCTTTTGGGAGAAGCAGTGTTCACTAAAATTAATTTGAGGTCCAGTTACCATCAGTTGCAGATTTGGACATAGGATATACCTAAGATAGCTTTTAGGACTCGTTACTGTCATTGTGTGGTTATGGTTATGTCCTTTGGGTTGACCAATGCTCCAACAACATTTGTAGACTTGATGTATAGAGTGTTTAAGCCTTATCTAGACTTGTTTGTGATTATGTTTATCGATGACATCTTAGTGTATTCGTGAAGCAAGTCCGATCATGAGCAGCACTTATGGTTGATCCTCTAGACACTGAGGGAACACATGCTTTATGCCAAGTTCTCAAAGTATAGGGTGTTTTATAGACTTGATGTATAGGGTGGTTAAGCCCTATCAGACTTGTTTGTGATTATGTTTATCGATGATATTTTGGTATATTCGCGAAGCAAGTCCGATCATGAACAACACTTGAGGTTGATCCTCTAGACACTGAGGGAACGCATGCTTTATGGCAAGTTCTCAAAGTGTGAGTTTTGGTTGGAGTTCATTGCATTTTTGGGGCATGTAGTGTCCAAGTATGCAATTAAAGTTGATCCGAAAAAGATTCAAGTGGTGATTGATTGGTCGAGACCGACATCTATTTTAGAGATTCATATTTTTGTTGGTCTAGCTGGGTATTATCATTGTTTTTTCAAGGGGTTCTCGTCGATTGCAGCTCCTTTGACAAAATTGAATAAAAAGGATGTTGCCTTTTAGGGGTCTGATGATAGTGAATTGAGATTTTCGAAGATCAAGGACTTGTTGACTTCATTGCTAGTTTTGACCTTGCCAGTGGAGGGTTAAGGATTCTCCGTGTATTGTGGTGCTTTCGGTGTTGGTTTGGGTTGTGTTCTTATGCAGAAGGGTTGAGTTATTACATATTCTTTGAGGAAGCATAAGTTTGATGAGCATAACTACCCCACTCATAATTTAGAGTTGGCGACAGTAGTGTTTGAACTTAAGATATGTAGGCATTATTTGTACGGGATCCAGTGTGAGATTTTTATGGACTATCGTAGTCTTCAGTACATTATCAGTCAGAGGGAGTTAAATTATAGACAACGAAAGTGGATTAAGTTACTGAATGACTAAGAAATTTCCATTCTCTATCATTTGGGAAAGGCAAACATTATGGCAGATGCCTTAAGCCATAAAGCGGTCAGTGTGGGTAGCCTAGCAGCCTTGTCAATTTTCAAGAGGCCATTGGTGGTGGAAGTTTAATCATTGGCTAGTCGATTGGTTAGGCATGATCAGTCGGACCTCAGATGTGTGTTAGCATGTGTTGAGGCTAGATCTTCATTGACAAATCAGATTCGACAGCGTTAGTTCAAGGATAAGCAATTGGTTGCTATTCAAAGTAAGATATCATCTAGAGAGGCAGACAGGGCTTCTATATATTAGATGGTGCTCTTTAGTTTGATAGTTGTATTTGTGTACCTCAGGTTGGTAAGTTAGTGTAGTTGATCTTGCGTGAGGCTCAATGTTCCAGGTATTCTATTCATCCTGGTGCAACTAAATGTACTATGATTTGTGAAAGTTGTATTGGTGGAAAGGGATGAAGAGGGATACTGCAAAATATGTGCTTGAGTGTTTAAACTATCAGCAGGTTAAGTAGAAACATCGGTGACCAGGTGGTTTGATAAAGAGACTCCTTTTTCAAGATTTGAAGTGGGAGCAGTGACTATGGACTTTGTTTCAGGGTTGCCACGAATTAGCAAAGGTTTTGATACGGTTTGGGTCATTATTGACAGGTTGACCAAGTTAGCACATTCTCCTCCTATAATGCTGAGCGTTTGGCTCAAATCTACATTCGTGAGGTGGTTAGAATGAATAGTATTCCTGTATCTATCATTTTTGATAGAGGAACCAAGTTCAATTCACAGTTTTGGAGGTATGTTCAATGGGACTTGGGCATCGAGGTTCATTTAAGCATGACCAGTTGGTCTGAGTGGACTATTCAAGTGTTAGGGCATATGCTGAGGGCTTGTGTGATTAACTTTGGTCGTTCTTGGGATCAACATCTACCATTGGCTAAGTTCACCTATAATAATAGCTATCACTCCAGCATTGAGATGGCACCATTAAAGGCATTATATGGTAGGCGATGTTACTCGCCTATGGTTGGTTTGATGTTTTCAAGGATAGAGCCCAGTGTATAGACTAGTTACGTGATTCGATTGATCAGGTTTAGTTGGTTCAGGAAAGATTGAGGGTAGCACAGAGTAGGCAGAAGAGCTACATTGATTGTAGGCTTCATGCCTTAGAGTTTGGATTTGGTGATAGAGTATTTATCCTATGTTCAGTTTGATGAGATTCGGTAGGCGGGGGAAGCTTAGTCCCAAGTATATTAGGCCATATGAGATTTTGGAGAGAGTTGGTGGTGTTACCTACAGGTTTTCCTTACCTCCTATGCTTTCAGTTGTTCATCCGGTATTCCATGTTTTGATGTTGCGGCAGTATATTCCCTAAGGGTCATATTTCATTCGAGAGGATTCAGTGCAGTTGGGTGAAAATTTGGTCTTTGTTGAGGATCCTGTGAGAATTTTGGCTAAAGAAGTTAGGAAGTTAAGGTTCAAGGAGATTCCAGTGGTTAGGGTGCAGTGGAGGAACCGTCTGGTCAAGCAAGCTACTTGGGAGAACAAAAGTGAGTTGTGGAAGCAGAATCCACAGTTATTTGAGACATCGGGTACTTTCTCTTCCTATTTACTTTAATATTTTATTTGACTTTCGAGGAATAAAGTCCTTTTAGTAGTGGATGTTGTAATGACCCTCATGGTCATTTATGATAAATACGTGATGTTTTCCATTCTAGAGTGTTTTAGTAGTTGCCTAGAGTTATTTCTGACTTATTAGGACTGATAGTTTGGATTCTGGCGCTCGGTTGATAAATATTTTAAATTGCTTGTTTTAGAGCTTAAAACTAAGTATTCATTCACCAAGTCAACTTTCCTTCAATACAAGCTCATAGTTAAATCTGACAACTTCGTTAGCTCTGGAATTCCTAACAATGTCAAGATTGACAGTTTTGAAGTTTTCGTTTGCAACTTATGACAATTTGTGGATTTTAGTTAACTTTAAGGCCTAAAGTGGAGCTTGGGAGGTGTTTTGGTGGTCGGGGCGTCGGATTGGAATTCTGACACTTCTATAAGTACTATAATGGTGAATTTAGGCTAGTTTGAATTTGGTACACTTCCCAAGGTGTTCGTGCTCGATTTGAGTTGTTATGTCGAAAGTTAGAAATTTCCTATTTTTGGCTAAGCTTTGGTTGGGGGTCTAGTTCGCTCAAACGACCTCCGATGTCAATTTTGTTGATTTTGTTAAGTCCGGAATGTGTTTTTCACATAAAATGCATATTTGATTTGTAAAAATTTGACTCCGTCCTATTTCTAAAACCCTGGTGGAAATTCAGAATAATAGTTGGTTTGCTGGAGCAGCTATGACCGATATATCGACCATGATCGATAAATCAGTCAATTTTGTAAAAAATTCGGATGATCTAATTTATCGGACAAATTGAATGATAAACCGGTGCCTACTGATAGGGGTACCGATTTATCGGGACATTTGGTCTGATAAATCGGTAGAGGGGGGGTATTTCCTGCAGTTTTCACCCGTTTTTGGGTCATTCTTTCCTCAACTTTTCCTTCGATTTCTCTCAACAAATTATGCAATTTGTATTGGAAACCTCCCCAAAATTCATAGAAAGTTCGTTGAATAATATGTGCGTCATCCTCACCTTCGATAAGTGATTTTATTCGTTAAATTTCATTAAAATATTAGTTCTTCCTCCATTAATTCCCTATCCATGATTTCATGATTCCTTTAATTATACTCAAAGTTATGCAGTAATTCCTTTCCCTTTAGGGTTATTATTCATCATAGTAACGTTCTCTTTTCTGAATTCAAAGTATAAATTCATAAAAGTCAAATCTTTAGCCCTTTTTATACTCAATTTTCCCCGGGCTGCTCAGGGGTCTTTCCTTACTCGAATTGTGCTTAATTTTGGAGCACGGATTCCTATTAACATTGGAACCCTGTGGTGAAGTTTATTTTTAACTCTGATGAGTGGGCCCTATAGGCCTAAATTTAAGCCCAATTTTAGGCCCATTCTGGAACTTAGCATAAATTATACTGTTAGACTCGTATTGACATATAGAATACTTTTATGCAAGTTTTAGAGAATTTTGATATCATTCGATATCAGTTGGAGTATTATTTACGAGCTTGCAACGCTTAATCGCCAGACGACAGGTAAGCTTTGTAGGGCTATCTCTAGGCTTATAGCTTTAATAATTATACTAAATAGCATCCATGGGTTAGGTATCTAGGTGGATATAGTGATCCTGTACCGTTCTTTCATCTGTTCCCTGGTTGATTTATATTATGACTTTCGATATATATATGGTGCCTATGACTTAGGAGTTGTCCAGTGATACATATGCAGGGCATAGGAAATTGTTATTACATGATCATATGTTGATATATACTCATTCATATGTTGTGCATTCATAACACGAGAGGTTGGTCCTATGGCTCCATGAGAGTGCATTGGGGCTGGGTTAGTATCACCACTGAGTATTCAACCATGATGGCTAGAGGATGATTTTAGTAAAAAAGATGGATAATGAATAAATCAATAATTGGTAATATTCTAATAATAACATAAGTAATAACCTTTTTAATGGTTTTAGACTCGGCATTATATTGAACACTCGTTAATAATATTTTTACCTGTTTTAGTCCAGGTTGTACATCTTGGCACCGAGAAATACCACTTGACTAATAAATGTTAGGACTTAGAGACTAACTCCAATCGGTAGTGAGTACAGTAGCTGGCACTTGAGTCCATCATCGTACTGCTGTGAGTACAACTTTTTGACACTTATCACATTTGACGGTTATGGAGACATTAATGATACAGTTCCCTTGAGGATATTGGTGATACAGTATATTGAGGCATTGTATACCTTACTTTCCGAGTACGGCTTGATGAGACTATTGATACTAGGCATGATATGCCATACTTTGAGACCTTTGTGGCTCTGTGATTTGGGGTGTGAGGTTATGATAACGTTAGAGACCGTACGTGGTGAAATACTTCCATGGTCCTTTCCTCCCAGCTTTCACGTGACACGAAAAGGGGTATAGGTTGGAGGAGTGATATAAAAGAATATTTAGGTTAGCCTTCCATAGGTTATACCTGCTGGACCTACGAGTATCGGAGGAGAAGCATACACAGGATTGTTTACTTCATATGATTGTATTTACTTTTTTGAATTTGTTTTTTCAGTGTACCCATGGTAGTATGGTGATGCCTATGGGTGAGCCTTTTTCTATGTACAATGCCTATGGGGACTTGACAGTGTTTATAAGCATTACTTTAGTATTATTATTACCACTTAGTTGTTATTGTTGGTTAATGATACTTCATGATATCTGGGATTCTGTGCCTTATACTATTATTCATTTATTATCCTTTACTTGAGGTTTTTGGTATACCATCCATATTCTCCTCCTGTCTTCTTTGACTCCTGATTTATTATATTATAATTCATACATACTATTGTGAGGAATTCGAGTGCGTTTTCCTTCATTGCCTGAGATCCTATTATGTGATTAGCTAGCGATACATGTCTACTTGTTACTTGATTAATATTTGAGTAGCTAGCTCCCTTGTTGTACTATTTACTTCTGTGACCTCATTTTTTATATTTCGTTATTTAGAGCTTTTATTATTGTTATGTGCTCAGTGGGCCCTCGAAGCCTACTAGGTATGGGTTACTTCGTCAGCCTGTACTCATACTACACTTGTACATATGCAGATCTGAGTACAGGTGCCCGCGACATTACAAATCATTGTTCGTGCAGATTACATTCTACTTTCGAGATACAAGGTAAGATTGGATCCGAATTTTCCTTCTTCTCTTTGGCATTAGTATTTCTATTTGATCTCTAAATATTTTTGGACATACATTTGTATTAGATATTTTTGATTTCCTGTTCAGTACTTAGTGGTTTGTACTACACTGATACGAGGTTTTGGGCATTTATTCTATTGATTATCACTTGTGCTTGTTATATTTGATATAGTAGTCCTCTGCTTTGACTTCAAACTACGGGGTTGGTTTTCTTATTGGTGGTATTGTAGGTTCCCTTATGATCCAAGAAATTAGGACATGTCAACTAAGGTGCGGATTCTCCTATTTGGCTAGACCTAGGTTCCACTAAGATATGATATTCGAATTGAATTCGAGACATGGAATTTTGACATGAAGACTATACCATTGGTGGGAGGGTTATGATTTTGCGTAGGGGTTTGAGTCCCTCCATGACCCCTGTAGACCTGGGTCACTATGCATAAGGCATGATGCGCAGCCAAGGGAGGGGTATATAAGAGTAGTAGCATACATTTTGAGTCCTCTGCGGGTCCCTCTTAATTTGGGAATATTCCCAGAGAGGGAGCATGTTGGTGCTTATTTATGTGGTATATGGTTCAAGTCCTCCATGGGTCCCTCTTGATTCAAGAATATCCCAGAGAAGGAGCATGCCGATACTTATTTATGTGGAATGCAGTTCAAGTCCTCCGTAGGTCCCTCTTGATTCAGGAAAATCCCATAGAGGGAGCATGTCGATACTTATTTAATTTTCCATCACCCCTTTGTACTCTTAAAGAATTACAAGGGGAGTACATATTGGTTTACTGTGTTTATTGGGTGTACCTACAGGTAGAATAAGTTTCCGACCGGATTTATTTGCTAGTAGACCTTTTGGTTCCTTTTTGTCTCTGATTGATACTATTCGTGCACTTGCTGTAACTATTGTTAGCTTAGCTGGTTGATGGTTTTTATCCGCTTATTGGTTATTCCTTGTGTTGGTTACGTTGGAGCTCCTAGTACGTGTCACGTTTGGTCATAATTTGCTTGTAGCACAAGTTTTGTGTGTTATACCCTAATAGTGACCTTCCTTCACACTTGTTTGCTTCTACTGCATATACTGATAGCTATCCTTCCTTGTACTTACAACTATTTCTGAAGTCACTCATGTTCCAATGTCTTATTTAATTTTGACCACCCTTTACCTTGCTTATGCTTACTTTTTTTCGGTCGTCTTATGATGCCTACTAGGTACCCGTTGTTTTTTGTACTTATGCTACATTTCTACATCTTTTCCTAATGCAAATCTTAGTACGAGTTATCAGGGCGGACACGATCATGTAGACTAGCTATGTTGTTATTCAGGAGGTATGGTGAGCAATTGGCATTCATGTTGGCTGACCTTCTTTCTGTCTCTACAACATATCTACTTGGAGATTGGATAGCTATTTTGTAGTTTTTACCCCATTGTGGGTTGTATTTTTAACTATTTTTGTATATAGATTCTCTATGTCCATGATATCGAGTTCTGGGGAGTTATTCTTGGTTTTGTTTGTTCATATTCTATTTTTGTTCCTTCTTTTCACCTCCCTTCTCTTTTGTTTTGGTTCTTGGTACTAGTCCATCGTTGTATGATCTTAGCTCGAGTTAGTCTTGTCTATAGGTAAGATGTAGATGCCATGATCTTTGGGTTGTGATAGACTTGTATCAGAGCTCTAGGTCACTGGTTTCTCTGACTGTAGGAGAAAACGTTTGGTAGATCTAGCAAATCGGTACGTAGATGTCTGTACCCTATTTTTGGGAGGATAGGGTACTTTGGGTTTTGTATCACTTTATTTAGCTTTACTTTTTCGTAATAACGAGAAAGAGGACCTTGGTCGACACCAATGAGATTTGTGCAAACATTCTTAGAGTATCAAATCAAAATTGAGAGATAGAAGATTATCTGACAAAGGGTTTGGGAGTCACCTAGGCTCTGGCAGAGGATACTACCATGTCAGTTCGGCAGAATCCAGAGTTTAATCAGAACTACCATTGAGTTTCTTGAAAGGAGTATTGGTTGAGTATGGGTTTGATTAGTTTAAGCAGGGGTTGTTGACCATGTGGGACTATGAAACATTGTGTATAGGATAGCTAAACATATCCTTGGACAAATCTTTGAGCAGTTAGTTTCCCTTGAATGGACTTGCCAAAAGACCTACAGGGCTAGTGGTTAGGAGGTTTACTAGGAGAAAAGGGTAGGTTGTGAGGTGTATTGGGGCATTTAGGATAAAAACCCTGGGGTTTTCCTTATATGTGCCAGGTCTGTACATGAGGTCACAGGTTGCCACCTTACTGGGGTTTTTTTTATAGCAACCTAAAAAGAATAGCCATTGGTTGGGTTCAGCCCATCCAACTCCTCCTTTGACTTCTCAAAATGATTCCAGTGATACCTATTTTTTATTGAATGATATAATAAATAGTGATTTCGGCGGAAAAAAAATTCAGTTGGTCTAGCCTAGTCATTGTGATTGGATCTTTTCTCAATCAGCAGACAAAGGCTAGGTACTAAGAATAGTCATCCCATCAGGGGCGTATCCTCAGGTTTGAAGGATCGCAGTGTTCAAAGTAGTTTAGTTTGGTCCTATTCAGAGTAGGACCGGGTCATCAGGTGTGTGGTGGGATAGGACATTGGGCTAGATGGTGTCTGCAGCATTGATCCATGTGGTTGTAATGACCCTTATGGTTATTTGTGTTAATTATGTAACGTTTTTCATCTTAAAGCATTTCAATAGTTGCCCCAAATCATTTATGATTTGTTGGGACCGACAGTTCGGATCCCTGGCGACTAAATCG